>NNCB01000555.1:0-16331 GCA_002317545.1 Scenedesmus quadricauda | reverse complement strand
GGGCCGGATCGCCTCCTGTTTGGGTCGGAAGGCTTTTAGACCCAGCGCGGCACGGCTGGATGCGATCGTGCGCATGGTAAATGCATTGGAATGCGCCTCAAAAGCGGGCTGCGACAGGCCCGCCGCAACGCCACTCACCAAGCCTTCACGCAGGTGCCAGCGCTGCGGTGTAATTGATATTCTTGAGGTCCCGATCAGAACCTGGTAGCCGCCCGGCCGGCGGGGCGGCCCCATTTTTCACGCGGCAGATTGCGGTCAAACTCTGCGATCCTGCGATTGCAGGTGTTCCAGACATTCAAATATGTCTTAATATCCCTATATTTAGGACTTCACGACCGATGACGTGATGGTCGAAGAACGCCCCGAGCAGGCCAAGAGCCGAGGGATAAGCTGGTGACAGACTGACAGAGTCTTCGAATCCACAAGCACGGATCGGCAAGGATGTCACGTGATACTTTGTCTCAAGCGGCCGCAAGCTGATAGCTTCGCCTCCTCGACGGGGAAGGAGAGGGACGATGCGCATTGGTCTTTTGGGAATGGCGCTGATCGCGGGGGCGATGCCGGCGATCGGGCAGGATAACAGCAATATCCAGGGGCGCTTACGCCGGCAGCCACAACACCAATTGTAAGAAAGGCATGTCCAAATAATAGATTGAGTTGTGACACAATAACAATATAGTAGATCGAAACATGAGCAATGTGGTTATCTGGATCCGTCGAAAGAGTATTATAATATTGCTACGCTAACGTGCAGCCGCACAGTGGCGCACAGGCTAATATGGGGTGCAGGCGGTAGTATTACAGCCCGGCGATGCATCCTGGGCCTGGACCTGAGCATGGGCGACACTTGAGCGCATGGATACCCCGGTTGCTTTGGGCACAACGTACCAGGCACACCATTACGGTGTGGGTGTCTACAGTGGTGGGTCCTTCAGTCACCACAGGGTATCCGGCGAGCTCCTCCTGCAGTGCATGAGTGCACATTTAAGTTATGTCTCTTGTCAGGATGGATTGCGCTAAGATCGTACACAACCCTAGCATAAACCCAATCTGGGAGTGATACCCATGCCGACCGCGGCGCCGTTAGGCGTGGACCATCACATAGCTGTTCCAGTCCTCGGCCGCGTCGACGGCGGCCTTCATTTCCTCGAAAGTATATTGGGTGACGTCGATCGGATCGTAATCGCTCGATGTACCACCCCCCGCCATCAGCTTGATCTGACTTGCCCCGAAGCGCAGATTTTCCCGCGTCGCGGTCGAACTCCTCGCCCCTCCGACCTGCGGCATGCCGCTGACCTCCCGACCCATTCAGCGCAGGAAAAGGAAGCCGCCTGCCCCTCGGGATCTGGCAGGCTCTTTCAAGAAGGAAAGAGAACTTAAGTCATGGCGAAACTGAGTTCGATGAACAAGAACGAGCGTCGCAAGCAGCTGGTGAAGAAATACGCCGGCCGTTACGCGAAGCTGAAGGCGATTGCGGCGGACACGTCGCTGGCCGACGAGAGCGAGCGTAATTGCACAGTCAACGCATGCAAGCCGAGCTCGACAGCAGGGATTGAACGTATGGCGGTACTTACAAGTACGGGAAGCGGGTATGTTCTGTGAGCAAGACACACTCTGTGGGTGCCTTGTCAGCATCGCGGTGATATACGCAACCATGCGAAAACGTAATCTTTGAAACCAGCAGCATCAGGCTGCAGCAACAGTTCACTGCTCCCAGAAGCGAGACGTGTCGCGCGCGCCTCTGGTACGCATTTTGGCCGTCGCCAGGTTCTTCGCGCATGCTCGCTGATAGCCATTGATCCATCCGCCGTGTACCAATCGCCACTGGCTGTTCGTTTGCCTGCAGGCTTTATAAGCCTCATGAGCACAAAGGTGCACTATTGGTCTATACTTGGCTTGTCCAACTTTGCGCAGCTAAGGGAGTGTGCAAGCAAGGTGTATCATCGCTTAGGTACCCTGTCATGATCGTCGAGAAGATCAGTGCTGGCCTCAACCGCTTGGAATGGGGGTAATGATAGGATTGATTATGGAACCCTTTCTGAAAGAAAGTTTGTATGTGTCCACCCATGCACCAGTTCCCTCACCTGGTGGACTCGAACCCTGGTACTCGCGCTTGATTGCTGCATTCGGAATGATTGCGATCAGGAACATTTCAGCTGCAGCTTTCATACGCAGCAATCGCTTTTTATTGCGGACATGTGCCAAGGAATCGTGCTTGCGTGGCAAGGTCTAGCCGGCGTTCTGCTCTGCCATAGTATAAAGCAATGCGATTAGGAATAAGCTCTTGCGCGGGACATCGTGCACGCTGAAAGTGCGCAGGGGGCTTCGAGCTGCGCGTCGCACGCGCGCGCGCTGCTGCGCCGCATGGGAGTGCGTTCGCCCACTCGTCCCGACGGTCGCCACGCGCGTTCCAGCCCTCGCCAACTATTGGCGGCCTCTTGATTGCACACCGTACAGGCGATCGTGGTGTGCATTCCCGCGTGCGCTGGCTCGGCACCCGAAGTCGCGCACCGCGGCTGCACCGAATTGCCACGCTCGGGCAGCACGCGCCGCCGCCCGACCTCAGCGACGGTTTGGTCAGCGGCATGGCAGTGGCAGCGGCACCGCATTGGCAGTGGCAGCGACTAGGGGCGCCTCAGGCTCCTCGCCGGCGCGGCCCGGCGCCGGCGGAAGCCCGTGTGGGCGGTCGCCGCGGCAGCACGGACCGTCGGCCATGTCGCGCACGGTTTCGCCTCGTCGGTCGTCTCTTTCATGATGGCGCGTGTCGTCCTTGGTGTGGGCGAGGCAGGGCGTCTGGGTCATGCCGACAGAGCGAAAGGCCAGCACCGCATACGGTATAGGCCGGGCGGTGATTGGTCACGACCTTGCCCACAAAGCCTAGGAAGGCGTTAATGCGCGGCGCCTCCAGGTGGCCCGTTTGCCGCGCCGAAGCGTGGCAGCACGCTGAACGGCAATGTCATGCCGCGAGGCAACCTCATGGCGGCAGCGCTGCCAGCAAGCGCCCTTACCCTCTTTCACACCTCGCGCATTGCGACCAGGCGCCCGCGACCCCTCCTCGATGCCGCCTCCCGCAGTGCGCGCGATCCGCGGGCCTTCCAGGTGCCGCGCGTCGATCCTCGGTGCGCGTGGTCATTGGAGGACTACTGCGGCGTCTCGGGACTGGCTGCGCTGCTGCGCGGCGGCTACGCGCAGGTGCTGCCTCGCTCCGCGGCACCGCCGGCGCCTGGCCTGCTTCGAACCCCGCGCGCCACCACCCTGGCGCATGCTTGCGGCGGCCGGCGCGCTGGGGCCATGCCCCTGCCCGTGGCCCAGCAAGGCCTTGAACGTGTGATCGGGCGGTGCATTCACCGAGATGGAACCCAGCTGAGTCCGACCAACCCCTCTGATATCGCCCCCTGCGCAGTCCCTGGAGCTGCCCCCTGAGGTGTTTGATGACGATAACCACGAGCTCATGTGATACGCACTCTGCTACAGCGTCCTGCAGGTATGTGTGTGTGTGTGTGTCTACATGTAGCGCGCGCGTGCGGTGCGCCGTGTGTGCGTGCGTGCGTGCGCGTGCTGTGTGTGTGTGCGTGTGTGTGAAGTGCGTGTGAGGTGTGTGTGCACGCACGCTCGTGCAAGTGCAAGTGCAAGTGCAGGTGGTGCCCGTACTGTTGCAGTTGGAGGGAGGGGTTTGGGGCAGGTCTGAGGGGTGAGCTCTTGCAACGTCTGTGCATGTTAGGCATGTGCTGGTGCGTTTCGGGTTACGGAGATGGGGAAAGTTTGGTTACGACCAGGGCAATGATTCGTTTTGGTGCACACTCACACATGCCGCATGCACGCGTATGCTGTGCACGCCCGACTTCGGGCATCGCGATGCCGGGGATCGGTGCTTTCGAGGCGATAGATCATGAAGCTGTGTGCAGGATCGCCCGGCGCAATCGCGAAATCCATGCCCCCGCTGCCCGCCCCGCCGCAGTCGGGCGTTTGCCGATGCCATAGTTCACGCCGCAGGATCCGCGTGGCCAGCGCACGCCAACTCCCGGGCACGAGACAGCGGCCCTTGGCTCTGCTTGCGGATGGTTGGCCAGCCGCGCCATCCCACTTGCACGTCTAGCCGCCGGCGCCTGCGTTACCTCACGGCACACTGGAATGCTGCATGCGCTGGCATACCCCTGCTTTCAGCCCTGACGCCTCTCACTTCTGGCAGCTGCCTCGAGCCACGAACAAACCCCTGCGGTGCGCGACTTTGTGGATGTCGTTGCCCATGTACTCGTTCCTCAGCGCCAGCGACCTGGAGGCCTGGAGCCGCAAACGGTAGTGGGAAGTGACCGGGCACAGGCCCTCGACCGGCACGCGGTCAGGCCGGGCAGGCGGTTGGGATTGGCGGCAGCGCGTACGTGGTGGGGTGGGGGTGGGGTGGGACGGCGAGCCTGGCAAGTGTTGGCAGGGGTTACTTGACAGGCCGCCGCCACCGGCAGGCGGTCTGCCCATCACTGGAGTGCCCCATGGTGGTTGAGCACCAGACCAGACAACTGCATGCAGGCCCGCACGAGGGCCCTGCATCCCTCTGGTGTCACCTATCGCCGGGCACCGACCCCGAGGCCAGGCTTGGCTCATGATCGACCCGCGCCGCGGTCAACGCCAGCCTCGGCATGTGCCGAGTCGTCCGAACGCCGCGAATCCATGGGGCCGCGCGCGACCGCTTCGAGGCGGTCTTCCAGAGGAGGCGTCAACAGGCAAGGCTTCGGCAACCATTGGTGCTCTATACGCGAGCGTCTCGCCGTGCCATAGTCCGGTGAGCGAATGATCGGGGACCCGACCATTTTCAAGCCTCCCCCTCGGCATGTGCCATCGCCCCTCTGCTCGGCAACACGTACTACATCACGCCTCGCAGCGCTCTCACGCACCCACTCATGCAGCACGCTGCGGCACGCGCGCGACATACATACACACACACCCCGACGCACATCCATAACACACGCAGCAAATGTCAATCGCATGGTTCACAAGTGGACCATGGCGTGCGGATGGCATGCCGGAGTACGACTGCCTCGCGACAATCAACGTCGTCATTGACAGTACGGGACTCCCTCGCCAGGGGTGAGCCCCCCCTCTCACCGCCACACACACGCGCACACGCACACTCACACCAAGCCATCACACACACACACGCGCGCTGCGCACGCGCACGCTCCTGCACGCACGCACGCACGCAAACGCTCGCTGCCTCTGTCTCGGCGGGCCTGTCGGGTTCAACGCTGAATCCCACCACCTCAAGGCGCACCAGCGGCTGCGCCTGCAGGAGCTTGCGGGCTGACGCCGCCCCTGCCCCGGGCTTGCTGCCGTCCCCCCGCCGCCGCATCCCTGCGCCAGCGACCCGCTATCAGCGCGCCGCGGCGCTGGTGGAGCGCGGCACCCGCCCGCCGACACGGACATGGTCGGCGCACCGCTGATCGTCGCGTCGGGCCTGTTCATCGCCTGGCGCGAGCATCGCCGCCATATCGACCGGCCGAAGGAGGTTGCCGCGACGCTCCCCATTCGCTGCGCAGCCACTGCTCGCACGCCGCGGCGGCTCGCTGCGCTGCCTGGGGCGGTCGAGGAAGCCGGAGCAGCCGCCGCCGCAGCCGCTGCAGCTGCAGCCGCAGCAGCGGCCGCGGCCCTGGTGGCGAGCGGCGGCAGCGGCAGCGGGGCGTGCCTGGCGGGCGGCGCGTCGGGCGAGGTGGACGCATGGAGCGAGGCCGCGCCGCCGATGACGCCCCTCGGGCGCACGCCGCGGGCGGCGCGTGGCGGGCGCGCCCCGGGGTCGGCGAGGTTTGGTTCGGGCGGCGCGCCGGGCGGCGTTGGGCGCGCGGGCTGACGCGGGCGGCGGCGGGCGCGGCGAGCGTGCTGGCTGCGCTGGCGCTTGAGCGGTGATGCTCGTCCTGCTCCAGCAGGCACGGATCTGCCGGCGCTTTCGGATCTGCCAGCGCTGCGCGCGCTGGAGGCTGCGGGCGGCAGGTGAGGAGAGGCGGGACGCACTGCCGGGGATGCGGACGTGTGAGCTTGGACGGAGTAGAAAGCACGCCGCATTGCACCTCGGGTCAGCTTGTGGTTGGGCTGAGTCAATTGATTTGTGGTGTGTTTGGCTGCTGTGTCTTGGCACGCAAGATTTCTTGGTTGTGTAACTGCAGCAAATGTACCACACAAGAGGACAACATACATACCTCTGTTCCGAGCTTGGCAATCCGCCGCCCGCTGCACTAGCCATGCTTGACCGGATTGAAATGGATGTAGTCGACATGCCGCTGCAGGTCATCCTCGTCGAGGATCAGATGTTCCCAGGAAGCGTGCTGCCAACCTCCTGCGCGCGTCGGTTGACGCCCTTTGTGCACCGTAGAGACTGTATCGAGCCCCACTTCGGCTTCGAACGCATGCGAGAGTCACATGCAGCGCCGACAGGCTGTTGCAGTCGATCTGGTCACCAACGTGCGCAGTACGCATTAATTTGTGCAGGCATGAGTTTACTGGAAACTGGATGCATCAGACTGCTGCATGCACCAGATCGGATCAGTCAAGATGCGGAGTTGACAGGGAGAGCAATGATCGCCGCAAACGATGGAATGCAGCCTGGACCCGTTCTGCGTGCACCACGTCTGCGTGCAGTGACTGCGATCGCTTGATGAGCGTGATGATATTCTTGACGCGATGATTGAGCTCGTCGTAAGCACCTGCGGCACGGTCAGCCGTACGCGCTGTCAACCATCCCAAAGGGTAGAGCTGGCTTGGTGCCATAACCAGACAGAGACTGCGGACAACATTGTTCGGTTCGCGTTTGTGGTCCATCGCGCGGTGGGTAGAGTCCAGAATCGGCGCTGGGCGCCCGGTATGTTATCAAGAGAAGGGCGTGAGTGTCAGGACATGCGCCCGTTTCCCCGCTGCCCCACTGCGTCCGGCGACCTCGCGTCCCTTCATTCCCCCTCAATAGCGCATTTCATGGCCCTCATCGACAAAGCCTGAGCATTGTGCTGCAGCCTGAGCGCAGGCCTTGCGTGAATGGGCCTGAGCAGGCAATGGCGGCACCCGCTGGTCATGCTGTAACGCCACGGAGGCTCCCGCCGCTGCCGCTTCCGTGCCGCCGCGTGCGCGCCCTGCCGCCGACGCTGCCGCCCTCCTGGAGCGCCCGGCGTGCAGTATGAGCCGGTGGGTGTGGCACAAAGCACTGCCATGCAGGTCACGGCGCACGCGGGCTAGATCCTTCCACTCCACTCCCAAATGCATCATATTTACCAGGACCGGTAGCTTTAATGTCCGCACCTTCCATCGACCAGGTAACATCGTTCAGGTTATAACCGGAAGCAGAGATCGTAACCGGGTTTGGCACACCAATGTACATTACATTCATCTTATCCAGCTGTAAAGAAGCTCCGGCAGTACCTACGGTGTACTTGAACTCCCTACAGGTCGATCCTGGCTTTCGGCCAGGCACTGCCAGCTGTCGACAATCACTGAGTCCGGACGGCCGAGGCGGTTACAAGGCGTCGGGCAATGGCCGCGAAGGCGGCGTGTTCGGCCTCAAGGACTTCATGGAAGTGAAGTCGATCAGCGGCATTCCCGCCTGATCGCATCCAAAGCCTGATTGACGTCGGGGAGCGTAGCGGTTAAGCGGGCGGCATGACGACCCGCTCACCGCTCGCCCCCGACTCATTTCCGGCCCTCCCCGACATCGCCGGGGTCACGCGCCGCTGCGCTGCGCAGTAAATGACTGTTACTTTATACGCATTGCCTTTCTCATCACGATATAATTTCTGAAGATCTGATCTCGCCTCCTTATCCGCAAATAGTATCAGTGTTGAAGTTGCTTTGACCACAGTTGACTATACGCATCTCAGGCACAGTGACAACTTGTGCAGCTCAGCCATGCCATGTGTTGGATGACACTACAGACAAGGCAGACTTGAACTTACTTCAGAAGTTTGTAGCCATTCCTGCAATCCATCGATTCCCTTGCAGCAATGCCGCTAATCCGTTAACACCATTGGTTGCCGAGCAGTGTTTAGCTCGGGTACTCGGCCAGCGGTCGAGTAGTCCGTTGCATGGTTTCACCACCAACACGGGACTCATCAGTTGGCGCACCTTTGCCTTTGTCGTTTGTGGCCGGCGGCCCCCAGGCGGGATTTCGAGCCCGCGCCCTTCGAGCGCACCGCTTTCGATCGCGGCGCGATCATAATATTGGACGAGCTTGCTGCCCTCGACGCGGCCGCGGATCGTCTTGCCCTTCAATTCGTCCGAGAATTGCCCAGACTCGACACGACCAAGAAGTCGTAGGCATCCGATCTCGTAGGGAATGGGCTCGTCGAACTGGTCGGTCGCCAGATCCCAGTAACGCCCGTGATCCCGGAAGCACGCCATGCTGGCACGGTCCCAGCGGCGCGCGCGGGACAGCCAGTCGTGCGCTCGCCGAAGCGATGTGCACGGCGAGCGCGGTCCCGCAGCAATCGTCCCGGCAGCAGCAGGATCAGCAGCCGCTGAGGCGCAGGAGCGGTATCGCATGCACCGCGTTTGAGTGCTGATCGGCGCTAACCGGCGGTGAGCTCGGGCACGATCGCGACCGACGGCACTTCTGCCCGCCCTCGACGCGCGGACTGATGCAAAGCCGATCAGCCAGGCCACGGTCATCGAGTCGCTCAACCATGACTATGGTAAGGGTTCTGTTTTTCACTCACACAGACGCACACAGACGCACACAGACGCACACAGACGCACACAGACGCACACAGACGCACACAGACGCATCCCACACGCAAGCACGCACACGCTCACGACACAACAAACAAACACTCACCGCATCTTGGTTCCGGTAACTCTATCCACTGTAAATGGACCGGAATTCAATTCCTCCACCTAGGAGCACATAGTCCACAAAGGGTTAAGGGCGGCCTACCGGGCCGCTAGTCTGAAGCACCGCACCGCTCAGCCCCTTCCGAACCCCATCGCGGTGAGCCGTCCGCTGGCATAGGCGCGGTCATCGATGCCCGACGGCGGGCGCTTCTCACCTCCTCGCGATCGAGTGGCCGTCAGGTGAGGGACCGGGCGCCGCCCGCGCCTTGCGGGAGGAACTTGCGCGCGAGCCCTCGTGGCGGTGTCGATCGCACTCGTCGCCGTGAAGGGCCTGAACCTAGGCGTCGACTTCGTCGGTGGTCAGTCGGTCCGCGTCGAATTCACCCAGGGGATGCCGCCAATCGACGAAATTCGCGAAAAGGTCGGCGACATCGGCCTTGGCGAAGCGACGATCCAGCAGTTCGGATCGGACAAGGCGGTCTGCGTACCGCCTCGCGACCTGGGCGCGCCCACGCGCCTCTTGCGACACCTCGTCTTTCCTGCAGGCGGTCATGGCGTTGGTGAGTCGGTAGCAGGCCCTCTCATTGTGCAGGGGAAGGGGCTGGGCCCACTTCCCAACAGGGCCGGCTTGTTGTCTGCGGCTAGGCAGCAAAGCTGCCAAGCCTTCGTATCTCTCCCACAAGGGGAGAGAGGAAATGAAGTACGTCCGCTTCCGGTCGATTTCGGTCTTTCTGTTGCGCCGAGAAAGGCTCTCAGACTTCAATCCTCAACCAGCGCCACCGCCCTTATCCACCCCGCGCTCGCGCGTCGATCGTTGCACGGGAACAGCTGGAGCGAGATCCCGGATGCGGTGGGTGGGGCGCAGCTCTGGTACCACATCTGTGATGTTCGCAGCAGCCAAGCAGCGACCTGGTTCGCAGCCTTTGGCTGTCACCATCGCCGAGCGCCGGCGCGGGCGCCTTGTCAGCTGCCGACGCAAAGCCGTCTCGCGGGCTGCTCGCGCGCGGCGGCCCGTCAAGGCTCAAGATCATTCTCGTGCGAAGCCCCGTCCCCCGTTCACCCCTCTCATAGTCCGCCCGTAGTTGCGATCGTCCTGCACGCAGCTTCAAGGTGCCCGCGGACGGGACGAACCGCGGTGCAATCGCTACGCGGTTGGCGCAGAGGTGCGCATTCCCCTCCTCAACAGCCTGACCGCCAACGTGGCAGGCCGCTACGACAAGTACGACGACATCACCGACGTCGACGATGCCGTGACCTCGCCCTCCCCCCCTGCCCTCCCCCTGCACGTTGCGCAAGAGGCTTTCCATGACCGTCGCGCAACAGTCGCGTCATCCGCGTTCCGGCCTACCGTGGCAGCAATTCCTCCATCAACCATCCGCCTTCCATCCCGCCAATGCTGGCCCAGGCACACCATGCGCGCCAAACCCGAGCGTCCCGATCTGTTGGTTCTTTTCGCGATCGGGATTGAAGGCAAACGGGTCGCCGAACACACCCCGTCGCGGTTCGCCGACATCAGATTCGAACGCAGCAACGACCGCGACGCCACCCATATTCTTGCAGCCGATCACCGTGAAGTCGAACAATTGTTCGACGCTTACGAAAAGGCCAGCGACAATGGCAGGAAGCAGGCGATCGCCGAGCAAATCTGCACTGAGCTGAAGATCCATGCCCAGATCGAGGAAGAGATATTTTACCCTGCGCAGATCCCCCCCCCCACTGCACCTTTCGCACAGTCTTGAAGACAGCACATCTGGGAGCTTCAACTGAACACCCTCTCCCTTGCACCCGTACACGACAGGCAACACCCTGGTAAGCCATCCACACACCCCTCCCCGCCTCCGGCCCACAACCACTCACCTTCACCTAGATGTGCGCTTGAGGATCTGGGTCTCCCAGGCCGCTCACTCCGGCTTTGCCCGTCCAGCTCTACGGCCGCCAGCTGATAAGAGATATCCCGCAGCTGGAGGTTCAGCGCGGTGGTGATCTGTGCTTCCTGACACTACCGTGGGCGTCAAGCCGCACAGGTGAGGGGACGGGACGCCGGAGCGTGCGTGTGGATGGGAGCAAGAGAGTGTGTGCGCGCGCGTCCGTGTGTGTGTTGGTGCGAGTGCGTGCGTGTAGCGCTAGGCGTGTGTAGGGGACCGCGGGTGGGAGGGGCCGGTGATGCAAGATGCTAGCCGCCCCGAGGACTACCCCATGGCGTCAGCCGTCGCGCAAGGGATGGTCGCGCATCTGTTAGAACACCGAATTTATGACGCTGACCGCGTCGTCGTCCCCACCAACCGTTCTGCCTGCCTCATGCCGCCGCGCTTGCCCCCAGGCTGGTGTCTGCGACCGCGGTGGGCAACCGGCTGTTCCTCATATCGGTGGCCACCTCCACCGCCCGCCGTGGCGCAAATACGAGCGCGAGCTGCGGGTCATCCAGGAGTCCTTCACGGTGCCAGGCGGATCGGCGTGACCTGGGGCGTGATCGGAGGCGGTCCGACTGCGCGAGATCTGGCGGCCTGATTTGATCTCATCTGGTGCGACTGGCCAAACGTCCCCAAGGGGGGCCAGCAGAGTGGGCCTGTTGTGGAGGGCCGAGGGCGTGGTGAAAAGCGAGCACTTGCTGAAGATGACAATCTTTGCCAATTACCAAAATTGGATAGGAGGCTTGCTATGGCAATGTGACATATCCCTTCTCCCGGCGCGCCGTCGACAGCGATCGGGTGGGAGCGTCGGTCAGCCCTGTCAGGGGCGTTGGTGCCGCCCGTGACTGCTCGGCCTTCATTTTTCGAAACAATTGACCTGATCTGGTACTGTTTTCAACTTCTGGGGGTCTTCATCAGCGTCGCGACGCGTCATCATTGGAGGCATCTGGCACGCCAGAACAGGCGTGGTTGTAGGCGTAAAATTTTGATGGCTGAGCACATCCCAGGGCGCTGCACGGGCCGAGTGACGTTGGCCTTTTTCGGTGCCGTCGCTAAGGAAGCGGCCGGCCCAGAGCCATGACGAATATATGGAGGTTTGATTGGCCCTGAGCCCGACGAACGACGCCGCGCTGTTGCACCAGCTGTGCAGCGTACTCTAGCCCAGCTTCATCACGATGCGGCAGGGCCAGGGCGGCTGGAGTCCACATGGGATGCGAGCATTGCTGGCTGCCGGCCAGCAAGGCCATTTTCGACAAGCAGCACAAGCAACGCGGCCAAGGTGCGCTCTTGAAAGGCAAGTGTCACTCGGCGTCCGCAAGAAGCAGGAATGCTCATTCGTGCAGCAAACAGCCGAGTTTTGATTAATACACACATATAAGTTTTTGAGTATCCTCCTCTGCGCAAGCCACCGGTTCCTGCTCAACAGCACGCTGGGCATCGCCGGCATCTTCGATCCGGCCAGCGACGCCAACATCCCGCGCCACAGCGAAGACTTCGGCCAGACGCTCGGACGTGGCGCCGGCGCTACACTCGCCGCCACACCGCATCCGGCACCGGCCGCCGCCTGGTGGCCGGCGCCGCGCACGCTGCGTGCAGGCGCGCTTGCAGCGGGCAGCAGCAGCCTGCCTGCCGCGGCCTGAGCGGCGCGGCTCCAGCGCCGCGGCAACAGCAGCTGCAGCGCGAGCCAGCAGCGGCTGCTGCGGCGGCGGCGGCGGCGGTGGAGGGCGTCGACGACGCCACTCGGGAGGCGAGGTCGTAGCGACCTGCGGGCACACGCGCCAGCCGCTCCACTCGACCGTCAGTCGCTGCGCCGCGCCGGCCCGTCCCACACACTCCGCTCCTCCCTCGTCGCCACACACAAAGGCATGCACCCTCGGCTCGACCCTCCTTGCCCGCAGCCGACCGTGCCCAGCCGCATTGAACCTGAACCTGACCCCCTCCACTGCTCTGGGCGCCCAGGCGTTGCCGTGGCCCTGGCCAAGGTGGCCGATGACACCAAGGCGCAGGACCTGGTGGTCCTCAACGTGCTGAGGCCAAAAGCCCCCCGGAGGTTTTTCGCAGCCGCTCGGCCGGTGCTATGTTTTCGAAACCCGTCCGCCGGCCCGCCCCCCGCCGCGCCGGACGCGGCGGCTCGGGGACGGGGCGGACGCCCGCCGAGCCGCTGCGCGACGCATCAAGGGGCACGCGCTTCGCGCCCGTCCCATCCTTTACCGTCGCCGTTCCACATTGCTGCGGCGCTGTATCCGGGTCCAATGCTCGTCATGCTCGTCCCCCAGGCGCCTCTAGTGTCGTCGACGCTCCTAGTTTGTGATTCTCGGGTGTCGCTGCCCCAGCTGCTGGCGGGTACTGGCGCGAGGCAGAAGTACGGCCAAGGACGACTGGGCCGCGTCAAACAGCCAGGTGGACTGGGTGCACGCCGCGCGACGGTGGCGTCGGTGTTTTGCGTGAATGGGTGCAGTGGTGGTGATGGATAGCAGTCGAAAGCAGTGTGTTTGCTATCAGGTTTGACTGTGGGATGTGGCGAATCGGGCGAAAACCACCCATGATCCTTCACTCCCCCCCCTAAACATCACTCCGTCGGCTAGTCACTCCCCTCTCCCCTCTGACAGGGGCTTACCAAGCATCCGAGACTGGACGAAACTTAAACGCGCAAGGCTTTTCATCGTACCGCATGAATTACCACCCTCGCGTTTACCGCCTCAGCCCCGGCAGCAGCCGCTGTGAGCATTTCGATGCGGCGATGGTGAGTATTGATAGCTGACTCGGGTGCCTTAGCTGAGGGCGCACGAGCATCGCCTCGACGCAATGCGGCGACCGGGGTCGACACTTCGTCGCGCGGCAGCCAGACAAAGGCGAACAGATGACGCCCCAACGCGCTGCGCACCGTCACAATCTTCGGCCGCGCGGCCTGTGATCGCTTCTCAAACCCACCCCCGCGCCCGCCCCTCGGGATTTCTGCCGCGCGTGATGATGACCTGTTTAGTCGTGGCGCACGTGTTCACGCCGGACCAGCGGGACCACGTTCGACATCGAGAGCTTCTGCGCGCCGAAGAGGTCCAGCTGCCCGTTTACGTAACCGCCGGTTCGCAGTCGGTGGTCGCGGTCGGTACGAGTTTCAGCGTCGAGCTGTTGAAGGACCAGCTGCGGGTGGCGCAAGGGGCTGTGCGTCGTGCCGCGCGCCGCGGCGGCCGGCGCGATCAAGGCCGGACGGCCGGTTACGCATACGAAGCAGCTGTTGCCCGGACAGGAACTGGTGGCCGATCTTTCGTCGGGCGCGGCAGTTGCTCGTGTCGGTCAGATGACGGCGGCCCGGCAGGCGGGGCGAGCCGCAATTGTCCTGTGAACGCGGGCAGCCGACGCAAGCCGCTGCCCAGGCCAGCGACGCGCCCACCGCGGCGGCGGGCCCGTGACAGGCATCGGCGGGACCCGCGCCTGCTGAAAGGAGCCGGCGCCCCGTCCGCACGCAGCCCAAGGCGGCGTGACTTAGCGCGCAGCCACTTGCGGCGTTGCCGGCGCCGCCGGCGCCGCCGTGCTCCCGCCGCGGCCCGCCGTCCTGCGGCGCTTGAAGGCGCTGCTGCGACTGTGTGTTTGGCGATGTCACGGTGCCGTGGCTGCTTTGGGTTCAGCGGATGGCCTGCCGACGGGCCAGTCCAGGCCGCGACGGGCGCCCAGGATCAGCTAGCTCGAATTGGACGCGGCGCAATCAGCTTGAAGAGGGCCCAATCGGTTTGAGGTTCGATGGGAGTCCATTCACCACTCAGGGCTTGCTGCGCCACAGCCGCTTTAGGACCGAGCGAGAGAGCAGCAGGTTAGAGGCGATGCAACTCACCTCGGATCGCATGACCGCATGCCGGGCAGGCGCCGCCGCGCGAGTCGCAGAGGCTGCCCGATCCGCAGCGCAGGTTCCTTGGGTCGAGCGAGTTTTGGCAATGCGCCGCGGCGCCTGTTGGGCCGAACTCGCGTACACTGTCCATCGGCATGCCTGATTACATCATTGTTTTGTACAATTGACGCGTACACAAAGGACCTCCGGCACGTCAAGTGACCACTCATTTTCACCGTGGTACACGACACCCAGCAGTGGGTTGAAAATCCGCGTGTCGGCAGTGTCGCCTGCCACGGTTGCGCATGAGCTGGAAGGTTTCAGAGCACGCACGCCTTTGCCTGGCACGTTCTTTGTCGGTGCACCTGTCAGTACCATGGCATGCTGACCGCTTTGTGAACTGCGCCCATTCCGATGGCGTCGACATCCGTTTGACGCCGCCGGCCATGCTGTCGGCTGAATCCGGCCGCAACGGGCGCACGCTTGTGCCAGAAAAAGTGGCTTGTCATGTGATGTGTGATGTGTGTGTGTTGTGTGTGTGTGTGTGCGCGCGCGTTTCGTAGCTGCTGTTGGACACGTCCACATGCTGCTCACCCTGCCCGTTCCAGTCCGGAATCCTGGACTTACTGCCGCCTGGATGAGATTCTTCAGAACCAGGTAAAAGAAATAAGGCATTTGTATTTAGATGCTCTGTTACTTAAGGCTCACAATCCAAACCTGCTGTTTGAAAAGGTTCGGAACATTCTGCCAAACGATTGTTTTTCATTGCTTCGAATATCGACCCCGATCATGCTGGCAAACTCAGCCGGTGAAACCAGCCCACCGGGTCTGAGCAAGGCGGAAAACTCCAGACCCATCCGCAAAAGTGCCAAGGCTCGGGCAGCAGCCCCTGCCGCACCCCTGCCCGCGCCCGTCCTCCCTCAACACGCAGGTCGGGCGACGCCTTCGCAATCGCGCCTTCATAAAAAGCGGCTTGGAATGCAACTTCACGTTGAACTTACAGGAACGCATGGTTGGGGCAGCCCTTCTGGTCGAGCCTGTTGATTATGAGCCGGTCGAGCACGCCAATATCAAAGTCGGTATTCTCGCTGGTGCGGTAGACTTCCGTCGGCGTGGGTGGCGTTGGAGCTTCAGGGAAGCTGCGCCAAAGGTGGGCTCCCTGTAGGCGAAGAAGTCTGGCTGGCGGTTCCGCAGAGCCGCCCAGGCTCGGCTGGTAGCTTGTGTAGCTGCGCGGAAGGTGCCGGTGGCAACTGCGACAGGTAGGTGTCGGGAGCCATGAGGGCTTCGTGGAGCTCGTCGAAGTGCGTGGCGGTGGCGGCAGCCAGGGTCGCTCGGCGAGGGCAGGGCCGCCGGCGAGGAGGGTAGCGGCAAGATGGGGGGAGGCGCGCGGCATGGCAACGCCATTTCCGTGCCGGGCTCGACACGATCGATCAAGCAGGCCGCAGGGCTCGAAGAGCTCGAAAAGCAATGGCGCGAACAGAATGACGCGATCATGCGGGAATTCCCTCGCATCGACGATGTGAACACGCCGCCATCAGCCGCCGCGTCGACGCCCGCTGCAGGATCCGGACCCGCAACCGAAGCGGAGGCCGACGAGGCGGCGGCCGCGAGCCCGCCCGAAACGCATGCCGGACCACCGGCCCCGCCATGACGCGGAAGACGCACCCGTGATGACTGCGCGAAGACGGCTCGCACTTGGCGTGGTGCTTGCGGTGGATCGCCACCCACTCCTTGGTGATCATCGACGTGGTCAGCCACGCCAGAACCGGCTCCCCGGGCTTGCCGACGCAGCCGGATGG
>NNCB01000554.1:0-16333 GCA_002317545.1 Scenedesmus quadricauda | reverse complement strand
GACTTGGCAGCTTGCTGCCTACGTCTGTAGTGGTGAAGTCTGGGTGCTAGCGGGACCACCCAACTGGCCGACGCCGAACTGGCCACGATGGCCGTGAACATCATGCGACTGGCGCTATCTGGCCAGCGGCAGGTGCCTGCGGGTCACATGGGGGGCGGAAAGGTGGGGGAGGAGGGGTAATTGTTGAACTGTTCTTAGATGAAGAGGGTGGAGGGGGTCAGTGGCAGAGCACGAGTGCGCGTGCTTTTGTTTGGCATGTGCCAGGCCCTGACATGGGTGACCATTTGGTAGCAATGCGCTGGAGCTTTGTGCATGGTTACCGTCCAGTGGTTTTATAACGATAGGGAATCCGATTTTGTCAATAGTAGTTTTCAGGTCTTCTTCACACGCAGATGCTTCCCTTGGCCACCGGGATTGAGCTCATGTCCAGCAGGCGTTTCGTTTCCTCCTTATTACAGGCTATATCTACGGCTATATTACTGGTTTTGCAGGTAATGGTCGGGGCTCGCAACTACGAAAAGATCATGCGGGTACTTGAAATCGAGGAAAAAGACCTGAAAGAAGCGATCCGAACCATCACTTCCCTCAATCCCAAACCAGATCGATGACCGTGCATAATGACGCACGCTCTCCCACACACAAAGAACATACAAACACACTAAATGATTGCGCATACACACACAGTGTGCGCAGCGCTACGCACAAGCTTCAAGGTAAGTACATCCCGCGCGGAAAAGCTGCCAGGCCTGTCATGCCTGGCAGTGTGCCGCCTCCCAGCCCCACTGCACGCCCCACAGGCGGCCGCGACGACGCTTCTGGTGTGCGAGTGTCTGCATGGCACAGGCTTCTTGCATGGAGACATCGCCGGCGCCGCGGATCTGCATGGCCGGACAACGTGTGCATGGGGTGCGCGTCCGGTGACTTGGGAATTCAAGGGGAAACTGGATGAAGGGTTTGCATCTGCGCGCACTGGGTGCGCGCATCGTGATGGTCGTGTTGCTGTGCCTGGGGGCGCCCGCCGCCGCATGTGGGCGCCTACCGACACGATCACCGCGTCGCAGACGTTCAACGTTCCAGCTCGCCACTGGGCGGAATTGCCGGCTGAATACGCGGCGACGCATCTGCGCCTCGGGCGTCTGCCCCGGTTCGCGGAGCAGAAGGTCGACGCGGCCCGCCGCTCACCGCGCTCCACGCACGCCCCTTGCCCCACGGCCCATGCGCCCACCTGCACCCCGCGCTGCGCGCCGGCGTCGAGCAGCTCGCGGCCTCCTTCCAGATCTGCTCCGCCAGCTCCCTGCTGGGCGCCAGCACCAGGCAGCGGATCGCGCCGCCGACCTGCACCTGTGAGACGGTCCCAGATCGCCGAGCCAGGCGGCGGAGCGAGGCGCGGTTTGCAAGATGAGAGCGGTGGGGGCCAGCAGCGCCGCAAGCAGTGGTGCGGCCAGCGCTGGCGTGGGCGGAGGGGGACAGCTGCATGTCGCCGTGCCCCCTAAGCCATGTCCACCGCTGCCTGGCGAGGGGGGGCGCTCGCGCTCATGCATCAGCGGCGCGCGTGCGCCGCCACCCACCGCAGGCTGGCGTGCGAGGCGCTCAACCACGGGGATGAGGAAGGCCAGGGTCTTGCCGGTGCCGGTCTTGGCCTTGGCCAGATGTCCCTGTGATTCTGGACGTGTGTGTCAGCGCTATGTGTGTGAATAGTGTGTATGTGTGATGAGTGTGCGGTATATGATGGCAAACCTTGTGTAGCTTTGTCTTGTCGGACATATGTGTGTGTTGTGTGTGAGTTGGAGAGTGCCGACTAATGCCGCACTTGGTTGAGGTCCACACGCAGCCCGGCTTCCTGTCCGGCGGGGTCGACGGATGGCAGAACGGTACTGGCCAAGATGCAACGCTCCCCCCTGCCGGAGCGCGCAAGCTTTCAGTTATTGACAGCTCTGTCAACAAACCCGCGGTAAACCTCGATGCAAAAGCTAACCGATCTTGAAGTGCGACAGAAAAGGCTGAGGCGCCAGTCGATCTGTTCGTGCGTCAGCCAGTGCGCATGCTTTGGGGGGCGCAAGCGTGGAGCCTCGAGCGGCGTGTGTTTGTGCATGGTCCATGGGAGGGCGCAGCTGCTGCAGGGCCGCGCACCTGCCGGTGAGTGCGACTGGGTCGCAGCGGCTTGAACCTCTGACATGAATCGGTACCCGAACACCTGCTCGGGGAGGGAGACAGGGGATACTTGTACTGAGAGAGTGCGTTGGGGGCGGTGCTCGGGTGATGTTGAGGGTATGTTGATGCTGTGCTGGGCGCTGTCGGGCTGAGCTGCACTGTTTGAGGTTGTGCTGGTATGTGTTCAAGCGTGGTAGCCGTGGCCTTTGCAGGGGTGATTGGGGCGTGTCGTGGCGTTGCGGTGGTGCAGCCGACACGGCTGCGCATTGGGTCGGTCCGGTCAAACAGCGTCAAAACGTGTCAGTCGCGCATGCCGAGGCGCTGCATCTCAAGACCGTCGATGTCGTCGATGGCGATTGGCACCGGCGCGGGGGGTGACCGGCCCGCACGTGTCCATCGCGCAGGGTCAGGGGCGCAGCGAGGTCGCCAATGCTGACTTGGCCGCGCAACCTTCACGCGCGGCCCGCCGCCTATGGCGTGCTCGGCGGAATCGACGATGCCTTCGAAGCGGCATTCCCCGCTGACGATGTCGCGATCTTCGGTGGCATCGGCGGCGACAATGTATTCGATTTCGACACCAGCGTCGCGCCGATGCCTGCTGCCGCGGCTTCTGGCCTGGTGCGCGCCGGCCGGGGCGCCGCCGCCTTGGACGCCCTGGCCGCCGCGGCCGCCGCCTCCGCGGCTGCCCCTGCTGCGCTTGCGCGGGCCTCGTCCATCAGCTGCAGCACTGCCACCGGCGCCGCCGCCGCCGCCGAACCGCTGCTGTGCGCCGCCCGGGCCCTGGCTGCCGCTCCCGCCGCCTCCGCGTCTGCCCCCTCCTTGGCCACCGCCGCGGCCATCTTGGGCACCGTTCATGTCTGCTGCCTGTGGCGCAACTGTGGTGTATGCAGGACGGTGGGCGAGAGCAGCGCGCGCAGCGGCTGCTGGCTGGATGCTGCGGGACGCGCCGCCCTTACGATCGCGTTGCCCAGGGTTTCTAGTTACCTTGTCGCACGATCCCACACGTTTATCGCTTTTGAAACGTTTTTCCAAGCGGACCCACCACAAGAAGGTTGGCGGCCAAAAAATGCAAAAAACCGGCTCATTCGTTCGTATTCATAAAAACCGAATACCGCTCCAAAAGGTTGAATTGGATGAGATGCCTTTGTGGAGGGTGGGCGCCGCTCCACTGTGCCGCACCGTTCGTTGTGGAGCGGTAGGCTCGCGACTGCTCGCGCCAGCCCGTGGTTTAGCAATGTATGATCATATGCCGGATGTATTGCTTATTTAAGGTTGCTCTATGTAAAACTCCCCGTTGGTAATGCGCAACGTATCGCTATACCGGGCCGTAGGGCAAGTCCTTACGCGGACCATAGTCATGACAATTTACCTCCATATGTACTTATAATCTTCCTCCTGCTGTATGATTTCCACCCAGTTATCTTTTGTCATCCTTACTTCATTTTGTGTCTACATCAAAGTTCACAACCCACCTGGCTGCATCGCACATGTCGCACCCTTCGCGTACACTTGCCGGGTATTGCAATCCGTCTGCGTCAAACCCCCATGGCGCCTACCCTCCATACGTCCACTCGCGTGCGCGCCAGCAGATCCGTCAGCGCGTTCTCGATTCGCTTCCACTCCGGCAGTAACACGCGCGTATAACTGATCCTGACACGCAAGCTTTCCTCCGGGAAAATGATCGTGTGGGCGCACTGCGCCACCCGTCGATCCTCGGCCCTGGCCAGCTGGCGCCGCGCAAAGCAAGCGGCGTGTGCGCCTCGTCTATGCATAATCCGCCAAAACCACGTGTCATCATGACAGCGGAGTGAAAAGAGCGAGCGGTGCTCCTCCAGGCCCATACTCAGGACGATTGGATGACGACCTGCTGGAGGTCGTGCCCATCACCACGACATTGTGGCAACCAAATGTATCGTCTTTTCCTAGAATCCCTTCGCAGCAAACGACGAGTAATCGTGGGCAGTCAGCTTCGACGCCTCAGCCGCGCGCCGCAGCGCTGGGGTCGCACATTTCCGCTTGAATTCCATGGTTCACCGCCCCCTGCCAGCGACCCGTCACAGCGATGCCATGAAGTGTCGCCAGCGCAAGATGCTGCCCTGTGCCGCATCTCCTGTTGGGTTGAGGGATACGCGACATAGCCGAGCAATATTCTTATCCCTTTATGGCACAGTCCGTGTGATAAAGACAGCAACGTTAAAAGCGCTGCAAACTACCAGAAAAACTTGATAAAACCTACGGCAAAGGGACCGTCATGCGCCTGAGCGACAGCAAGGTACTTGACGTACCGGATTCGATCTGCAGCAGAAATGCGAGGAACTCTGGACGGTCAGCAGCAGCCGCCCCACTCTGTCCCTGAAATCCGTGGCCGCGGGACCCTCGACCGATCGAGGATTCCAACTCACGTAAAATGTCGTCCTCCCCGTTGCGTCATATGCTTGCGTCTTGCGATGTCGTCCGCCACTTTTAGGCAGTAGCCGTGACTGCCGATCGGCGTGTTGTCTTTGCCCTTCCTCAGCTCCGCGTCCGCGCACGACGACCCCAGCGGCCGGCCGAGCGTCAGCCGGCCCTTCGCGCCGCCGGCGGGCGGCTTCGTCGAGAACACCAGGTCGCGCGTCCCATCTGTCACCTTAGAGCTGGCGTCGCTGCCGATGGGCACTACCTTGATGCGTCTTTTCCGTTTTCCGGTTTCGGGCCTCGCCTTTGCGACCAGGCGAGTCCGAAGAAGCTCTCGAATATTTCCACCGCTGGCGGAGGCCTCGAAGCCTTTGCCCGCGCGCACTTTAAAAGGGGATGTGGATGTCGCCTTCATGCAAGCCTTTTTGGCGGGGTCGAAAGGCAGATGGCGATCGACGCGATCCTGGGGGGTGTCGACTGTGGCCGGCCGGTAGGGGCCGCACGAAATGGGAAGAAGGCGGGGAGGTTGGGGTCGGCAACGGAGTCGGATTCCGCGGTCAGTCTCTTGGACGCGTATACGGCATCGGTTGGAGTGCCATTGGAAACTTCGAGGTCAATGGCGACGGCCGTTCCGACCTGCTTTGGTCTAATAGCTCAGGGCCGTTCCGATACAGAACCACCACTCGCACCTATGCACGGCAGAGAACAGTTTTCCTGGACACGATTACTGCAGCATTTAATAAAAGGAAAGATAAGATCAGTAAAGACACTAATGCTTACCGCTTGATCTATGGGGAGGCGATCGCCTGCCCGGCGTTATCGTGGATGTGTATGACCGGGTAGTGGTCATGAAGCCTCTGCATCTGCGACCTGATACCCCTATTCATAGCATTGCTATGGAAAGGGGCTCAGGCTGGGGAGGGGCCGCGTCCAAGGCCACCGAAACGGTGGCGCACACGCTCGGTGTACTACCAGATCGTACGGGAGTACCAGCGGGTACGGGCGCTGCAAAACGCCCTGGCGATCTCTAAAGACCGCCTGGAGCTGTTAAAGGCAAACTACGAAGTGGGAACGGGCTCCAAAGTAGATTTTATCAATGCCCAGGTTGACTACAATAGCGACACGGCGGCCCTCATTGCTCAGGTGCACGTGCTCCACCTGACGTTGCCAGGCTGCAGGTCGGTTTTGGGGGAGGGGGGCTTTTGGTGCTATCGCAACCCGCAGGATTGATTACCGTATGACTCACTCCTGTAACTGAGGTAGTATAGGTAGTGCCATAAAATTCATAGCTCTGTCCCTGGCAGATACTTATATTTCTTGTCGCGGCAACACTGGGGTTAACTATGATCGTACCCAATATGGAATCGGCACCACAGGCCCCCGCCGCCCTGCGTCCCAGGATGCTGACCCACCCCTTCGAACCCTGCAGGAAGAAAAGGGCAAAGCCCTCGCCGATGAACTCGGCGGCGTGTTCTGCGAATGCAATGTCACCGACGACGCATCGGTCGACGCCGCCTTCGCCAAATCGCGCGAAGCGATCGGGCAGGAGCGTATCCTCGTCAATTGCGCCGGTACCGGCAACGCGATCAAGACCGCGAGCCGCAGCAAGGAAGACGGCAGCATCAAACATTTCCCGCTCGACGCGTTCAACTGGATCATCCAGATTCACCTCGCAGATGACTTTCAGTACGCACTTGGATTTGGACGCCCGCTTCCCGCAACCACCCCCCCCCAAAAAGAAAAAACACGCACCCACCTACACTCCCGCTGTCTGAGTCAGCCGCACGCTACAGGAAGGTGTTACTGCGCAATGGCGATGCTGTGGTGCTGGGGCAGCATGATGCAGGGTGCTGGAGCCAGACAGGAAAATAGCTAAGGCCCATGTCTCAAGGCCTCCCCCTGCCCGAGCATGCGTGACTTGACACTGCGTTGCGAAAACGCGTCATTCTGGGGGCTCCCTGCATTGGCGTGGTCATAGCGCGCTTCCAGCAAAAGTGGCGAGCGCCGCTTGCCCTGCGGGGCGCGACCGCGTTCGAGCGCGCGAGGCACACGCGGTTCAGACCAAAGGGGTGCACGAATATAGGGAGGCATGACCCGAGCAAGGGACGGGATGCTGTACACTGTAACATTGCTGCGATGCAGTCAACATGCAGCAAAGCCGGCGCGCGCGTTCACCTCTCCATGCCGGCGCCGCTCGCGACGCGCGGCGCGCGCTCCGCGGCTGCGGCGACGCGGCAGCGGCCGGCGCGTGCGGGGGTGGCGGCGGGCGCGCGGCGCCGCCGTCCAGCTGAGGGACGCAAGCGCGGCCAGCATGCTCGCATCGATGCCGATGGGAGAAGAGACGTCCTCGCCCGCCGCCCACGACGCAGCAGCGCCGCTGCGGCGCCCGCCGCCGCCGCCTCAGCCTCCGCGATCGCTGCGGCCGCTGCTTGGGAGGCTTCGAACTGCACCGCAGCCGCGGCGGGCGACGTCGCCGCAGCCAGCGACGTCGACGGCGGCGCGGCGCCACGGGGCCGCGCGGCGGCGTGCGGCGCGAGAGCCGGCGGCGCTGACTGCTGCACCGCCGCAGCCGCGGGGCTGGCGCTACGGCTGCGTGTTCGGGACCCGACACGGCCATCCTTGCCGGCGGCGGCGCAGAGGCCGCGGCGGGCGGCGCAGGCGGCAACGAGGCTGCTGGGCTGGCGCTGGGGCTGCGGAACGCTGCTCCTGCAGCACCGAGGGCCGCCGGCGGCGAGCTTGGGCAGCGGGGGAGGCTTCGCCGCGAGGCAGATTGTGTGCACACCGCCGATTCGCCTAAACGATCGACAGACGCAAGGTGGGGAAGCGAATAATCATGGGCAAGACCATCCTGGTCGTCGAGGATAACGAGCTCAACCTGCGCCTGTTCTGCGACCTGCTCAACGCCCATGGCTATACCGCTCATCCCGTCCGCGACGGCAGCGCTGCCTGCGCCTCTGCCGCCGCGCTGCTGCCGCCGCTCCGCTCTGCCGCACGTGAGCGGGCTCGAACTGATCGGCCATCGCCGCCCCTGCCCTCCGACCGCCCCGCCCGCGCGCCGACCCCGGCGCCGCCGCTGCCGCCGCTGCCGCCGCGGCCGCAGCGGGGCTCGCGCCGCCGACCCGCGTCGAGACGCGGGGCAGAGGCGGGGCGGCAGGTCTTGCGGGTTGATCGGGTCCGCGGTAAGCTGATCGGGCCGATGACGAGGCGTTGAAGTCGTTGTTGCCGACGCCGCGAATGAAGATATTGGGAACGCCGCCAAAGGTCTTGATCTCGAGATTGGGGTCGTGGTCGGCCACGGATCGACGGCGTGTTGGTCGACGCCGGCTGCCTGATGTGTCTCGTCGAGAGAGGGGGACAGCCTGATACGGCGACCTGGCGTTGCTCGGCCCTGACGAAGAAGCCAATGCCGCAGCTCGCAGAGTTGGGGCAGGTCGCAGCTCACAGGAGTTGCGCAGGCGCTCCGGGCGCGACGCCGCTCCATAGCAGGTGCACCGCGGGCGGCCGTGCCAGCCAGCCACCAGTAGGGCGTCGCCGCCGCGAGGGTGGCGTAAGGGCGCTAAACAGAAGTTCGATGCGCATGTCGCCTCAGGACTGGTGCGCTTCGTGACCTTCCACCAGAGCTTCGGCTACGAGGATTTCGTCGAAGGCATCCGTGCCGGCACCAATGATGTGACGGGCCAGATCGAGTACCGAATCGAGGATGGCGTGTTCAAGCAGGTCTGCGCGGCAGCCGAGCAGCGCGTGGTGCAGGCGGCGGCTGAAGGCATTGACCTGGCCGGGCGCAGGGTTGGAAGATCTCGCTCTCCACACTCACTGCTCACTGCTGACGAACGCGGCGCTCAACAGGCCCGCCGGGCCAGACCCGGTGATGATTGCCCTTCCTGCACCCACATATTGCCGACGACCTCATCAATCAAAGCAGGGGACACATAGGCCCATCCGGGCCCGCACCAGTTGCTGCAGCCACACTCTCGCGCCCACGTCTGCCCAGTGCGCCCCCTGCATGCACAGCAATGCACAGACCCAAGAGCAAAGCCCGTCAAAGCCCCCACCGGTGTTGTTCCACCCTCCAGCACGGCTACGACCCGCCCGCCCGCCAGCCGCGCCAGGCGACGCGTCATTGGCCGTACCCCTCCGGCGTCACGCAGCAGCCGCCGAGGGGGTCGCCCTCTACAGCGTCAAAGCCGGCGGCGATTATGACCAGCTGGGGGGCGAACGATGTCACGATGGGCTCGAGCACGAGGTCATAGGCGGCCTGGGGGAAGTGAGTGTGTGGTTTGCGTGATGGGCAGGTGGGTCGGTGTGCTTTTGCGGGAGTAACATAAGTTTCTGATGGCTTTTAATGGCAACAAAAGATCAGCCATGAATCACCGCAACTGCACCAGCATCATGCCCGAGATTAACGCCTCGATCCCCGTGACAACGGCGCCAGCAGACGCCCCGCCAGCCCCCACACCGCCGACCAAGATCCGCGTCGCCCATGCCCTTGCTGCGCCAGCCGCGTTGATGTCGTAACCTGCGCCGGCGCCCACGCCGACCTGGGCGGGCGGGCAGGCGCGCAGGGGAAGGGGCACGTAGGTTTTCTTGAGGGAAAAGACCGCCGCTTGCACAAGCAGTTGCTTGGCGGCTCGCTGGCTGCCCTTTACTGAGCTTCCTCGAGCGGCGTGACAACACGGGCGCGGCCCGGCGCGCCGGCGCCGGTCGGAGGGGCGCCGCAGGGACCAGCTGAACCGACGCCATCGGCAAATCGTCCCAGCTGCGATAGCGGCTTGTGCGGATCACCAAAGAGGCAGGCCAAGCCCTGCCAGCCTGCACGGCATCAGAATTGTGCGGCTGCAGGCCTAACCCAAACCTCAACCCCAGCCCTAACCCTACCTACAAATCTAACCCTGAACCCTACACCCCCACCCGTTCTCTTTGCCCAACTAACCTCTTCAGGATAATCCGCTGCCCTCGGGATAGAAGAACCCGCCGGCGGTGGATCGAGATCGTCAGCACCCGCGGCGATCGCCCTCAAGAATCTGCTGGGTGCCGTTGCCGTGGTGAACATCCCTGGGATCGCGTGCTGTGCCTGGAATTGTTGTCACCGCGGCTCTGTGTTGGAATAGCACGAGTCGCAAGCTGATGATCATCGCGCTTGCGGTGTTGCTATGTTGGGTGGAGTTCAAGGTGGTTGCCTCGACCAGGGGGAGGGGAGCGTTTTCCTGTGAACTATTCTATTTACTACACGGAAGATCGAACAGGGGATATGCGGAATCGGTATCCATATTGACTTATATTAATGCCGTTGACTTTGATACCTGGGCCGCTACTTTTAATAATACCATCGCCCCGGCTGTGCGAAGCGAAGCTTATGAGCGCTATAAGGAAGCGAGAGCCGGGTTGTTGCTGGCACAAACAAGAGGTGGTGCGGAGCTGCAAGGACTGCGCGCTGGACTGCTCGAAGATGATGCGTGCCGTTGCATGGTGCACGTCGAAATCGACGATGCTCACCCGCGACAGGCCGTGGCGGACCCTCGAAGCGCTGGGGGCGGCCACCGCCGCATGCTGTCGAACAGGCAGAAACCCATGCGCGACGCTCTCCGCGTGATGGCCGGGCGGCCGCACCGCGCAGAAGGCGCGTCGCATCACGGCCGTCTAGCACGGCGTCCACGGCCTGCGGGGCGGGCGGGAGGTAGCGACCTCGTCAGCTCGTCGGGCGAAACCGCCGTGCCGCGACTCACCGCCAGATAGCGTGTGCGCATGGGCCTTGAGCAGCATTTCGACGGTGGTCTTGCCCGATCCGACGGGGCCGCCAATGCCGATGCGCAGGGGACCGTAATTCTTTCGGTCTCGATCACTTCCTGTCAGTCGCAAACGGCTCGGCTGTCGAAAGTCCATGCGCAGCCCGCCGCCGTGCGCGCGGCGAGCGAGGGTGCGGTTGCAGTAAACGTCCCCGATTGATAAGGGCTTCCCCCCTCGCCTCCGCGGGGCCGCCGGGTGGCGGTGGTGACCCCGGGGCGGTATCGGGCACCGACCGCCGAGATGTACTCGGCCGCGTGGGCACGGACGAGCTCCTCGTCGGTCGCCTTTGGGGCGGCAACGATGGTTTTTTGGCTCGTGGTCGGGGGGGGGTTGTATGGGTGGTTTCGGTGTTGTGACTCGGGCGAGGGTTTTGGTGGTGAGTTTAAGCGATGCATGTGCTGCTTTTGTTTGTGGGTTTCACGAATGAGCATGAGGAGACGAATGCTGATCGAACCGCAGATACTGGCCGAGGGTGCGGCGTCGACCGAGAACTTCCTGGACGCAGGGGCACGCAGCGCTGCTGCGGCCGCGCTCTTGGAGGGTGGTGTACAGCCGGCTGATGCGCTCGGGACACTCAGGGTGGTCGGGGTGGGGCGTCACATTGTGTTGGGCTTCAAGAGTCGGAGGAATGCAACGGGCGGCCCAGCAGAGAGGTTGCGGCGGATTGGGGGCATCTGCTCACGCTGCAGCGGAGGGTTGAAGACGGTTGCAGCGGCTGGGGAGCCGGCGTATGCCCCCAATGCACACCTACATTGCACTTGTCATTCAGCGCGTGAAGCGTCATCACGTGGTCGACAGGAGGCCGACAGACGCCTTTAACATCGAAAGCAGCGAGGCGGCGCGGCGAAACGGCTGGCACGGGTGACGGTGCGACGTGCGGCTGGGCCGGCTGCAAGCACGCACAACTTGGCAACTCATTCGTAGACGCACCCTGTGCCATAGGGCTACTGCGATATAACCCTTTAGAACAGGAACTACGCCATAGGCAAGGGCGCCCTGGTTCCTGTTGCTCCGCGTGCACAAATAGCCTGGGAAGCTGTGCCCTAATATCATAAGAACACATCAGCTTAAAACGGCTCCATTCACAACCTAAGACGGTATAAAAGCTTTACCCACCGTAATAACGCCATATGCATTGCTATTAAGAGCTAGCATACAGCGCAGCATCGGATGTTCCCTGTCGTGCACACCCATCCTAGCCAGGGGTGGTGACTTCATGACTGTGCTGGTGACGCAGCACGAGCGATCGAGCAGTCAACGCGCAGGGCCCCTACGTACCAGAAGATGTCGGCTGGTTTTGGAGCATCACACCACCAATCTTCAAGGAGGGACTGGCACATGACCGTTCGTGTCAAGGGTGGGCGTCGCCGGGTGCGGCCTAGTGCTGCCGTTTTCCTCGACCCCTCCATTTTGCTGCTTGGAGTCTGTTGCACATCACCTCACCAGCAAAACTCCTCGACCTTGTCTTGCCTTGCATGCCGATGCCGTTGTGCATGCCATTTCCTATGCGAGGAACCAGTCGTCACCTGTCCTACGGTAAGCTCTCATTTGCCACACCTGAGCCAGCCGCCTGCTGCCGCTCCGCCATACCGCACCATTAGCAACACCAGGGTCCAACCTGGCCGGCCTGCCGCCTGCGAGCTGTGCGGCACGCCGCCCCCAGCGTTCCACAGCTGCCGGAGGGCCACCGCAGCCCAGGTTGCAGCCGCTAGCGGTGGCTTTCAGGGCCTCTCTGCGTATGTACCTCCACGCCTCCACATGATATCCCAAGCGCAATCCGCGTACTGGGTGTACTTCAGCGACGGCGCTGCAGCGTCGCGTGCACGGCATGCTTTGTGTCTGCAGCTGCTCAGCATGCAAAGCACGCAGCAGGGTGCCAGGGTGTGATATGCGCCCAGGCAACGGCGCATACGCTGAACCTACCAGACCCAACCAATGATTTTGGCAGCACCGCTTGCTGACACCCCGTTCTGGGCTGGTCGCAGGCCTCGAAAACCTGCAGACGGGATGACCGCAAGTGCCTCGGGTGAGAGGGACGTCGACCTCATTACGTACGACTCCCGCACCCCATATGGTACACTACATACGACGGCTGAAATCCCTATTATCGACAGCATCAATGGGACACAAGGCCGCGCGGGTGGCAACCTTGTTGCACGTGATCGGGCAGATCGCCTATAAAAAGGGCTGCCTGGAAGCGGTTACCGCACATTTACATTCCTGGGAAAATAAAGACCTGGTCAGGGATGCCCTCGAAGAGATCATTGACGTGCATTACCGCTACCGGAACTTTTCTTTTTACACCCAGGATGAAGCCCGGGCTTGGTGCATGTAGCCAACGAGGCGGCTGCGATGGCAACGGATTGGTGCCGGGTCAGGAGTGCCTTTGCGGCAGTCTCAGCCCGCTCTCGGTGATCCGCGCTGCAACAGATCCGACGCAACTTGGACAGGGCGGGACCTTGCGCGGCGCGGCACCTGAATTGTTCGCCATTGCGCCGCTCGCCTCTCGCCAAAGCCCGCGTGTCTCACGCCCGCAACTGCGCAGCTTCTATGCCGCCAGCGCTCGAGGAATTTGTAGCGAAGATTGCAGCGTCCGAGGACAGCGTCGCGGCGCCGGCATGGCACGCCAAGCCCGAGCAGCTGCGGGAGATTGAGGAAGCAGGTGAGGCCGCTGCATGGCGTGGTTGCTCACAGCCAGACGTCAAGCAGCGAACCGCGAGCAATCCGGAGGGGCGTCAAGCACGCTCTGCATTGCTCGGCGCGGCACAAGGCGTGCGATCAATAGCGCGCTAACCAGGGCCGCCAATTGCGCTGCATGAACTTCCCAGGTCTTATCGTTCTTTGGCAGCCTGGATGCCGTGCAGGCCGCCTTCTGGCCCAGCGCGCCCGCAGCTGTGTCGGTCCCCGCCGGCGGCGCCGCCGCCCGCGGAAGCGACGAGGAAGCTTCCTTGCAGCTGGACATGGACGCGGTGCACGGCGCCTACTCAGCATGACGGGGCTGCGAGACATGTGAGCGGCAGCTGGGCAGCCACGCATTTGGTTGCATAATGTCGATGGCTCGGCAAGCGCTGCCTTGACCGCGCGGGCGGCCAGGTGGTGAAGCTTCACAACGTGGCTGGAAGGCATCAATGGGTTTCTGATTGAATCGGTAGCACCATGCGCTCTGTCATGTGGCGTTTCAATGCTGTTGCCACAATCATTTACACACACACAGACACAAATATACACACATATACACATAAACAAACAAACAAACGCATCCATGCACGCAGCTCGCTGGCGCACATGCGGTGTGACTGAGGCTCGGAGGAGGCTGCGGAGGGGCTTGGCAGAGCTGACAGCGGCCCACAAAAACGGCGGCAGCAGCGCGACTGGGTTTGGCGGCGGCGGGCTTTGTCCCCAACGAACTGGCGGTCGAATATTATCGCCAGCGCGCTTCGGCGGGCCTGATCATCTCGGAAGCGGCGAAGGCATGCAAGGGGGCCAGGGCGCGCCGGCGCCGGGGCTGTGCGGTCCGCTGCGGCGCTGTGCCGCGCCGCGCGGTGGCGCTGGGAGCCCAGACTAGGAGGACGCTGGCGGACATCGCGCCCTCGTGGCACTGGCGCGGGCCGTCCGTGGCTGGCCGAAGGCGCAGCGTGAGGTGCTGCTGCGGCTGCTGCGCGCCTGGGGGGCGCGGGACATGAGGAGGTGGTGCGCCAGGGGCGGGGCGGGGCGCTCTCTGCATGTGGGTTGCGCAGTGTCGCATGGTGGTGGGGCGGGGGGTGAGCGCCAATGCATAAGACAGCCCGTGCAATTATTTGTGCCAAGCGCGTGCTTGTGCGAGAGCCGAGGCGGCCCGGTTGCAAGAAACAATATTGCAGTCAGGACAATAGGCTACACGTCGGGTGCAAGTTATTAATTATAATGTTGAAATGAATGGAAACCTCCCCAAGGGGTTGCTAAAGCCATAGTTCAGCACTCTGACGTGTGCACGTATATGAGCATCACGCCGGGCGTGGAGCATCCACGCAGCTGGGATTGGTTCACCAGGCATGCGACGAAGTCGTTACTATGTCTGGTATATGTTTTCGACTTCACCCCTTTTATTGTTGATTCAACGTGTTGAGCAAAGTTTCACGGGTGCTTGTAGAGCAAGAGTGATGAGAGCGGTGTGTGAGCCTGTATATGTGTGTGGTTGGAGTTTCTGCCACGAGGAGGTGTGGTGATGCGTCAGTGCGCACTGGTAGCTTGCCTCCTGTTGCTTTGCAACCACAGTATGCATGCTTTGGGGGCAGGATTGCTGGGAATGTCCGTGGCGCACCACATACCTTGGCCCCAATGTCCGGCAGCTGTGCAAGCCGTTGATTGTGCTGCAGGCGTTGCCGTTACACTCTCACATCTCCATCTCACAAATGACCGTTACGACCACCGTACTGCCAGGCGCCGTGCCCTTTGCGGAGTTCTACAACGGCGCGATCAACGCGGAGGACTTCAACGTGCAGGATGATTTCCGGCGCTGGAAGTCGGTGCGTTTGACCGGTGTTTGACCTGTGTTTGACTGGGGTTTGACCGGGGTCGTTCGTTGCAGAGGCCAGCCCTGCTTTGAGCGACATGACAGCTGGCATCCTTGCAGCCCTTTCCCATGCTCAGCAGGTGTCGATCCACGGCCACATGTCCCCATCCGCCCCCCATTCGCTGCACCCCCGCCCACCGCAGCCCCAGCGGTACGGCTTCTCGTTCTGCCAGCACCCGTTTGTGTACGACCCGGCGTCTAAGGCGCGCGTGCTGCAGCTGGAGAACCAGATCGCGCAGTTCCAGCAGTTTGAGTCCAGCATGATGCAGGTGAGGGGGCAGAGGCGGTTGATTCTGGGTTGACCGGGCGGGCTGCGACGGGATGGGCAGGTTGGAGCGATAGTTGTGTGTCTGTGCGTGCGTGCAGTTGCATGTGTGTGTATGTGTAGCCTGTGTGTGCCTGTGTGTGTGTGTGTGGGTTGGTGTGGGTGGGTGTGGGGGTGTGGGGGTGTGGGGATGGGTGTGGTTCTGCAGGAGCCGACATGTAGCGTGCCTCTAATGTAAAATAGTGGCAAAAGTAGATGGCGGTACCATTTTTGATAATAACACGTACTGTTGAATGGAAATGGCAGGGACAAACGATTCCGGCTACCACACAATTCACCACAGGTTCATTTTATATTACATTAGATAATGTCTATACCCACGGCAGCGGAGGCATCAGCCGCCATTTGCCATGCGAGCGATTGGCACCGGCGCGATTTTGGAATGGGTTGCGGCAGGGGGCGTCGATGCAGAATATCTGATCGGGCCGGTGGATTCGATGTCGAGGCGACCGATGGTGTTGCGAGATAGCGACGCAGGCGGCTCGGCGCCTTGGCCGGACGGTTCGGGTCATGCGTTTTGACGAGCTAGATGCCGAGCGTGACGCCTGCGCGATCGTTGGCGTCGGCGTCCCTACTGCACCCCTTCCCGGCCGATCAACCTGGTGTCGGTGCTGGCGTACGTCCTCCCCCCACCGGGAGCTCCCATGCCGCACATGCCGTTCTCGCTCTGGAGCGTGACGTCGATATTGTCGGGGATGTATGGCCAACCAGTTCCGCGCGCATGCGATGCTGGGCGGCGCGTCGCCGTCTTCCACGTGCTCGCGTGCGGCGCGGGCCCCACTGTTCGGCGGGTACGCCCCTCCCTGCGGGGCGACACCCTCGCTTCCGAACGGTACCTGCTTGGGGCGGCCGCGTCTATTCCGTCGCGCGTTGCTCTCTGACCCCGATCCGCCGCGAGTCTGCCGACGCCGGCGCGCCGGGGCGCGCAGCCGCGGGGGGGATCGGCCCGTTGAGGCCCTCCTGCCCTTTCCGCTTCCTCCAGCTCACACGGGTGTCGAGTCTTTCTCAGATAGGCCAACGCCGGCCCTGAGGGTGCTGCGCACGGCTTTTTGAACACGTCCACCAGACGGGCACCGATTGGCCTTGAATCCATCAGCTCTGCAGCCGCTGGCTTCCGCGCCCGGCCC
>NNCB01000553.1:0-16351 GCA_002317545.1 Scenedesmus quadricauda | reverse complement strand
GGAACCTGTCACTCGGCTCCTTCATCTGCCGATCGTGGGTTCGGATGAAGGCGGACTCGTTCCGGTCCTGCGCGCCTAGCGTGTCGCGCGCCAGATTCAGGCGCTGATCGACGGTGTGCTTCGAAATATCCAGAAGCCGGGCGATCTCTTTCGAGGTCTTGTGCTCAATGAGCAGGTCCAGGCACGCGCGCTGCTTCTCGGTCAGGCGGTTCCATCGATCTTCATCGTCAGGTGGGTGCGACCCCGAATCATCCATGGTCCCACTCTTGTCACAAAAGCCGCCGACCGCATCTGCGCACTCAATGCAACCTCGGTCTGTTTACCCCCGGCCGGAGGCTGGCGTTCGACGCCCCAGACATGGGCAGTCTATTGCCTGGCAGCCAGTGGCGCTGACCTCCCTGCAGCCTGCACGCCTGCCCTCATGCGCGGCGGTCGCCATCACCCATGCAAACGTACAGGCGACGGCGCGCCGCCTCGGTGTCAGCACGCAACTGGCCTGGAGCCGCAAATGATCGGACGCTTGAAGGGAATCCTGGTCCACAAGCAGCCGCCCTGGCTGGTGGTGGACGTGCATGGCGTCGGCTACGAGCTGGAAGCACCGATGAGTACCTTCTACGACCTGCCGGAGGTGGGCCGCGAGGTATCGCTGTTTGGCTACTACCGGTAGGTGGTCAGAGGGGAAGCGCTGGTCTTTGCCGTCGGTGAGGGCAGCGTACTTCTGCACTTCGATATTTTTGCTCACAAAGATGTAGTCGATGCGGTCGCGCAGGGGGGTATCCCACTTGAAGGCGTGAATGGTAGCCAGGACGGCATGCCGCAGCTGTGAGGGCGACGCATTTTGGTGACATTTTGTCTGCATGCTGCTCTTATCTGCCGTGTGCGACCAGGTCCATCGCCGCCGCCCATGCCCCTTGCATCGACTTCTTGCTTGCCTCATCATCCCCTAAGCTCCGACATTTTCGGGCTCCACACACCTCAATCCACCAACACGCGCGGGCTCGCGACCTAGATGGCTTCCAGGAATTGTGGAAGGTCAACGCCTGTCTGCTCCGCCATCGCGCCCTCACGCAGCCTCGACGTGCCGCGATGCTCTGGCATGACCTTCAAGACCGTGCTCGGCGACATGTCCTATGACAAGAAGGGCGACCGCACCAATCTCGATTACACCGTCTACACCTGGAGGAAGGGGGCGGACGGCAAGATCAGCTATGTCGAGCGGGGCTATGAGTATTTTGTACATGACGGCACGTTCTTCAATATACTCCGGGGAAATCTCAAGTATAAACTGGTCGATCAGCAGATAAAATTGCTGCCCATCCGCTATTTTCGTTACATACCCATCAGGGTCTTTGCCAAAGGTTATAGCGATATCGGGTATACCTTTGCGGCATTGCCGGGCAACAATACTTTCAAACCTCTCTCCCAGAGCCATGATCCGTGCGTCCCAAGACCCGAACACGGGTCGTTTAGCTTTGACATTCAGCGACAGGTTACTGCCGAAGAGCAGCGAATGGCATAGCTCTTCGGGCACGCACATGACGCTCTGATCACGCCCCATCCAGTAATATCTTGGTAGTCGCTTTGTCGCTCAGCTCTAGAAAGCGTCCTAGCAGCGCACACAGCGTGTAAGGTACAAGGCGCGCAAGCGTGCCAGTGCCGTGCAGAACAGAGCCTGTCACTGCTGCAGGGCGGCGCTTGCACTGCACTTGCAGTTGCGTCGGGAACTGCATCGGCTTGGTTGCCATGGCGGAGCACGCCGGGGCCAGCGTGATCTCGGTGAGTGGACACTGGACGCAAGTTGCTGTTCACTAGGACTGCCAGCACGCCGTGAGCGGCCCGCTGATCTTGGCGCTAAGCAGGTGGCGCACAGCGCATCCCACTGCAGCCAGCGGCGTGCGCCGCCTTTCCGACGCGCCCGCCCCACGCCGCAGGTGCTGGACCGATCTCGCTGCGCCCTGCTGGCGCCTGATCATGACTCACCTCCACTCGAAGCGCTCCCTGTTCAGCTGCAGCGCAGCCTGCAAGAGCATTGCGCGCGTCGCGGATGACCTCGCCACGATCTCAGGGGGGTCCCCGCCGGCGATCTGACGCGCGCGCCGGCGGTTTGCCGCGCGACCAGTGTGCCGTCGCCGGCGAAGCCCGTGCAATTGCTGAGAAAGTGGGTTAGGTGGCGTGTCGGGAAACGATCGAAAGCGGACCTTTATTCCATCGTCATCCCGGCGAGGCCGGGATCTCACCCTATCGGTTTACCGCACCGGCGAGATCCCGGCCTGCGCCGGGATGACGGATGACAGTGTCCAACTGCCCCGCTACGTCGCCGACACCCTCGCCTACAGCTTCGAGCCGGGTGCGCCCGCATGGCGGCGGCTGGCGCGCCTGGAGCTCTCGTATGACGTCACCGCCTCTGGCCCGGCGCCCACACGCCGTTCTGAGTATGATTGGGCCGCCGTCATCCGCGCCGCGGGCGCGCTGCCGGCCCTGCGCAGCATGCGGCTCGCGGGCGCCACTGTCCCTGAAGGATGGTTTACCGATAGCCTGTGGCTGCAACGGCCTGCAGGATCTCGAGATCGTGGGGCCGCCTGTGGAGATCTCGCCGAATGACGCCGGCGATACCCGGGCTGCCCGACCTGTTCAGGCTGTCGGTGGCAAGGGTGCGTGGCAGGACGCTGGAGCTTGAACACCTGCAAGAACACCTGACCAGCCTCCAGGTCAGAGCCGCGGCCTCGGCTGGGGCCCAGGGATGCCTGCGCGTCGGCGGGCTTTGCCCCACCCTGTCGCGTGCGCGCGAACGCGGGGCCGGTCAGAAGGGGCGCAAGCTGGCGGTGCCGGGCGCCGACGCCGCACCCCGCACTTGGCATGGACTGTGTTTGGTGTGCTGCGACAGGGGCATGTAGAAGCGCATGCTGTCACTGATTGCACCGCCTGGCGCTCCAATCGCCTGGCCTTGCCGTCAGTCCCACCAGCACGTCTCCCAGAACCTCCGGCAGCTGACAGCCCGACCGCGACGCCGCCCTTAAGCCAATTGTCGAGGATGATCCCCGCGACCTGGCGCCCCTTGCCGGCGCCCGTTCCGTCACCGAGGAACCAGCGCGCCCCGGACTGCGTGATGTCATTGGATTGTCGTCGCTCGCGGCGCTGACCTCCCTCCGCGTCCACGCCTGCCCCGACGCCACTCGCACGCAGCCTTATTGCTGGCCACGGTGCTGGTCGCGCTGACTCAGCTGCGGGCCCTCGAGCTGACCGGCACCACGACCCTCGAGAAGCTGCCGGCGGCGATTCCTGTTCTCAAAGCGCTGACCAGCTTGGTGGTTGACGTGCGCATGCGCGACAGCGGCCCCGATGGGCCCGAGCCCAAGGACTTTGCGCCACTGGCGCCGGCACGGGGCTGCTGAGGTGCTTCGGCTTGCGGCGGCTTCTGGTGCGGGGGTTCAGCGGGCCGCTGCACATGCGATGATGCGCAGGCGGTATTCGATGCCCGGCTGCGGCTCGAAGCCGGTGATCCCGAAATAGTGGAGCTGCCAGGGGTCGCTTTCCTTCTCGCGCACCTGCAGGCAGGTCAGGCGGCCGCGTGACGCCGCTGCACGGCTTCGCTCTCCCCAAGTGGCTGCAGCCGCTGTTCCTGCTGCACGCGCCTGACTTCTCGCGCCCCTGTGCTGTCTCCACATCTAGCCACCCCTTCAGTGTTTTGCACACCTGAACCCCGGCCCCCATCCGCTCATGCATACGGGCTTAGCTACCGAAGCCGTGGCTAGCCAACGTTGACGACCTCGCCCCCTGGCTTCTGCGCCTGCCCGCCGTAACGCTCGTCGTGCCGCGCCGCACTGTGCAGCAGGGCGTGTTGACGCGCTCGCCCTGAGGCCGACCTCCACCGAGAGGAAGTCGTGGAGCAGGGGGCCCGGGACGACGGCGAAGGGCAGGAGGGGATGAGCGTCCCAGCTGGCGAATTGCACGATATCTTGATGTTGTACCCTCATGCTTCCTGGTACTGCGCACGCACACAATGCCACATAAAGGTTGCTAGCGCAGCCGTGTCTTGGGTTGCTGTTGCACCACATCCGCCACGGCCGGCTCTTGCTCTGCTTCTTGCTGCTGTGTTACTTCTCGCAATTCGAGGGGTAGCCCAACTCTCTTGCGCTAACTGCCAGCAACACAGGATGTACGTAGCGCATCACGCAGCTCAAACACCAGGGTCACCCGAACACCAGGCATGCATCACCAGGAACCCATCCCAGCTCTGCGCCACCAGCAGTGAAGATGCGGCTGAGGCATGTACCGGCACACTTGTAGATGAAAAGCGTATAGGTGATGTCGTCTGCAGGACGCGAGTAGACGCCGCCGCAGCGCGGCACAGCAGCAGGAGGCCGAGATGCAGCCGCTGCAGCAGCAGCAGCCCCAGAACGAAGCAGCGCAGCCCAGCAGATCATCGTCGTTGCCGCGCCGCAGGCAAGTTGGAAGAAGTCATAGACGTTAGGCAAATGCAGATGACGAAGCTACACTGCTAAGGTGCGGGACCTGACAGGCTACCTGCCCCACACGTGCGACCTGTGGACACCTGACGGTGGTGCACCTGACCTGTGATTGGCCAAAACCGCCATCTGCTGAATTTGTCATTTTGGACACCCGTGACTTGCTATGTCCCTAGACTTCGGAAATTTTCCCCTGGATTTTCCAGATTGGGGCAACGAGACGCGGACGCGTGGGCAGAAGAGGGGCTCGACGTGGCGCTTCTTCAGCGGCTGCTTCGCTCGACGTGCCGCCCGAAAGTTCAGTCAGCGTCGCGTGCATCGTGCGCAGGAACGCCGGAACTTCGTCTGCGGCAACGCGGTTGTTCTGATTGCCGAGCCAGGCAATCGTCAGTTCAGTGGCAAGCTCGACCTGGGATCGAGGCTGCTGTCTCATCGGACAATGAGTTTCTCCAGCAGCGGGAAGATGGGGAGGGTAGGGAACCCTGGCCTACATCCATTGGCCGATCCTTTACATCCATAGTGGATCAATTGTTGCTGTCGACCCGCATCCTGGGTGGGGATATTGTCTGTAGAAACATGGCTGGTCTTTAGTCTCAGGATAGCGACGAACGTCCTGTGCGCTGCTGCGGTTGCATCCAGAAGTGGAACCAGCTGCTCTGCACCTGCACCCCGATACGGTGTCCTTTTCGAAACACATGCGACGGCCGATGAGGTCACTTTACTCCCGTATTCCCTCCGTGGTAGGCACTTGATCGCCTCCGAGATTTGAAGCCGGCACAGCTGGTTGTCGACAGTGGTGCTCCGCTCCACAAGCGTTCCGAACATCTGACGCCCAGCGTAAAGATCCGGAAGCATTTCAGCGTTATTTTCCGACCATGTCGGTGCAGAGCAGAGCCGGTCGCTGCGCTTGGCGGCGCGTGCACTGCACCTGCGACTTTGCCGCGGCGGGCAGCCGCATCGGCTTGCTTGGACGCCATGGCGGAGCACACTGGTTGCTGACACAGGGCTCGGCGCGCGGCATCAAGGCAGAAGAGGTACGCAATGGGCGAAAACTGCCAACACGTCACGAGCAGGCCCCTAACCTCGGACGTTGGAAGATGGTGGCCAGTGCATCACAGCGGCAGCCACAGCGTGCACTGCCTTCCAGGTTCGCCGCCCCTCCGCCTCTGTGCTCGACCGATATCCCATGCCTGCGGCGCCTGCTCGTGCGCACCTCCAATCCCAGAGCGCCATGCCGGCGCTGCGCCGCTTGGAAGGCTTTTCGCTCGTCGCGGATGAGCTCGCCAGATCCCGGGGGCATCGCGTCGATCGACGCGCGCGCTGCTCGGTTTGCCGCACATCGGTGTTGCCGCCGACCTGAGCCGAATATGATTCCGAAGAGGCAGGTGCCGGCAGGCGGGCCGAAAAGAGATGCGGCCCGGGTGCTTGCGCCTGCCAGCGGTGGTGCGCGGGGAGCTGCCGATCGCGACCCCGGGATGATCCTTTTCACCGAGGCGCAGCAGGTCGGCGATCTCGCTTTCGGGTGCCCACGCGCCGATCGGTGCGCGACGAGCTGCGCGTCCGCCCTCGAGCTCGCCGGCCCGCCTGGCGGCGGCTGGCGCGCCTGGAGCTCGACTACACCGCCACCACGCCTACCAGGGCACGGTTGAATGGCGCCCCATCCTTCGCGCCGCGGGCGCGCTGCCGGCCTTGCGCAGCCTCCGGCTTGCGGGCGCCATCCCGCTCTTACCAGATGGCGGCCCGTCGGCCTCCGGGAGCCCAGCCTGCGGATCTGGAGTCGTGGGGTGCCGATGCCGTCGTTGTCGGGCCGCGCAGTGGGCCTGCCCGGGCTGGACAACCTGTCGAGGCTGGCGCAGGCGCGGGCGCTGCCGGTACCATCGGCTATGAGATGCTCACCAGCCTCAAGGGGCGGTATAACCGGAACTATGTCGGGGACGGAAGACTGCCGGAGCATGGGCTGCCTGCTCCTAGGCGGGCCCGCCTCTGCTTGTGCATGCAGAGTGAGCGTTCCGACCCTTTCCGATCGATCATAACGCGCCGGCCGAGTGGGAAGTGCTCAACGCGCTGATCGGCGAAATCTACGATTCGGTGCTCCATCCCGAAAGCTGGAACGAAACCCTTGCGCGCATCACCGGCACCGCCTGTCCGCTGAGCTTAGCCCGCTTTGCTCGGGAAGGCGCACATCATCCTCGGGAAAGCAGCAATCCGCCGAGCGTGACAGCTTAGTACACTTCCTATGAAACCGGCCGCACCGGTCACTACGATCAGATGCACCTTTCATTTCTCATCAAACATACTCGCGGAAGCTGTCCATCAGCGACGCCCCAGGTGTTGAAGGTCTCGCCGACATTCTCGCGCGGGATGCCCGCGAAATCGAGGTCGACGTCCATTTCGAGTACCGGATCGCCCTCGTCATCCTGTAGGCACGGGCGCCGCTCCGTCCTGTCCACCTGTGAGCTGGCCGCCTCGGTGGCCGCGGCGCTGCCCTCGCTGACTCAGCTGCGGGCCCTCCACCTGACCGGCACCACGACCCTCGACAGGCTGCCGGCTGGGGTGTCGGCGCTCACCGCTCTGACGAGCTTGGTGGTCGACATGCGCATGCGCGACAGGGGCGCAGAGGGCCCCGACCCCGAGGATTTTGCACCGCTGGGGCGGGGCGGTGGCGGCGACGCGGGGCTGCTGCGGTGCTTTGGCCTGCGGCGGCTGGTGGTGCGGGGGTTCAACGGGCCGCTGCACCTGCCAGATGGGATGGAGCGGTTTTCACTGCTGGAGGTGTGTCGCTGGCTTCGTCTTTCCGGGTGACCGCGTCGACGTGATGCTCGCCCAGACGATTGAAGTCCAGGAGGGCAGCGCCTATCCTGACAAGCAGATCTTCACCGCCGAAACGATCGTTCGCAACGTTCGCGTGCTGGCGACCGACCAGCGTTACGACGCCGCCGGGCTTCCCCCTCCATCAAGGCTCACCTCACAAATACTTTTCGCTTCCCGCCAGCACGATAAAAAACTGTTCCCCGTTTTCTCCCTGTAATTTATAAGGCCCCTGATTACCTTCTATGCCCTGGAAAATATTCCGGGTAAACTGGCCCTTTGCCATGGAGCCGCTGAAGCTGACCTTGTCGTGCCGCTGGCGCTCCCGCACCGAGACGATGATGGTCAAGTTGCTCGACCAGAGTCCACGTTACCAAATACGGAGCTGGCGAAGGGGCCAGCAGGACTGAATGCGGCGGAGTCAATATTCCTACCTGGTATGGTATAGAGCTGAATGGAGGGTACAATTATATAGATGGGGAGCGGCTGAATAACAGCGATACCCGTGGCGGGCTTTACCAGTTCGGGCTAACCCTTCCTTTAGCCAAAAACCTTATTTATGATAAACGCCGGGCCTTGCTGGACCAAGCAAAATATGCAGTAAACATGACCGCCGCCGAACAACGCCTGCTGACGAATGATTTATTGCTTGAAGCAGATAATACTTATTGGCAATGGGTGATGCAGTATGAAGTCTTACAGTTACAGCGTGAGGCGTTAGCAGGTTAGCCGGGAGCGTCTGATGTCCCATGACTTGTCTTCTGCATCCTACGCACTCTATTGCCTGCGAAGTCTTCGCTCGACATCGGCGACGTAGTCGCTCAGCCGAACAAGCGCTCCGATCAGAGCGCACAGCGTGAAAGGTCGGGCATCGTCACGTTCGACCCTTCTTGTTGAAGGGCAAAGCCTGATCGCCGCGCAGGGCGGTGCTCATGGACTGCTATAGGAATAAAGTTGCGGCGGGAAGCCGTCGGCTGGTCGCCATTGGCGGAGCCCACTGGCGCCAACTTAGAGTCCCGGTGAGTGTACATTGAGCGAAAGGAGCGCCGCAAGCGTGAGAGCTGCAAACAGACGCGAGCCCCTACTGATCTTCGCCTGGGATCGTCATGGCGTCGATGCTCGAGCAGCCGGCGGCACCACTGCCTTCCGCTACGCCCCTCCTGCCGCAGGTGCTGGCCGACCTCGGACTGCCTGCTGGCGCCTGCTCATGACGCACCTCCACTCACAGCGCTCCCTGTCGAGCTGCGGCGCCGCATCAAGGCTTCGCGCGCGTCGCGGATGAGCTCGCCGATCCAGGCGGGCAGAGCCGCAGATCTGACGCGCGCGCTCGCGCGGTTCGACCGGCGACCAGCGTGGCCATCGACCTGGCTGGAGAGCTGGAGCCAGCGCATCGGCGAGGGAAGGCTGCACCGCTTCGGATCAGGGAGGAGACCCCGAGGTGATGCCGACGACTTTGAGTGGTTACAGGCGGCCGGATTTGGTCTACGAGCTCCGCGATGTGCCGCCCTGGCTGCGGCCCGCATCGCGCGGCTGCCGCGCGTCGCACTACCCTGCCCACTATTCGCCGATCCAGATGGCGGCCGATTTTCCCGAGACGCTGGAAAAATATCCGCGCGAGCTCGAGTTCATCAAGCAGTGCCCGCGTCTGGGTCGAATGGCGCCCCATTGATCGCGCCGCGGGCGCGCTGCCGGGCTTGCGCAGCCTGCAGCATGCGGGATGCCATCTCTTCTTGCCAGATCGCATGTCCGACGGTCTCTCGCTGGGCGGCCTGCAGGATCTTGAGATCTGTGGCCGGATCCTTACTGCTGGGCGCCGGCGTACCGGCTCCACCTGCCCCAGCTGCCGGACCTGTCGAGGCTGTCGGTGTCGCGGTCGCCCAGTCTGAATGTGGTGTCTGTAGATCACCTCACCAGCCTCCGGGTGGGAGCCGCGGTCCTGGTGGGGACCCTGAGCTGCCTTGTTGTACGCAGATCCGCCTCGCTGCGGCAAGTGGCGCGAGCGGGGGTCATGTTGGGCGGGAAACAAAGTGGCCGTGCTGGACGGCGCCGCCGCGACGGGCACCTGGCTTGGGCGTGATGCGGGTGTGCCTGGGCAGTTTGATGTCAGATTGCTTGCGCGAACGTTGTCGCACCTGCATATCTGCAATTACCTGCCGAGTCCTGTACCGCCCCCCCAAAACCCCCAGCCTGCCTCTGCAGACCTACTAGTTAGTATTGCAACTACAACCTTCGCCCACACAACCCTCAAGGAGCTGTGCATCAGTGACGGCTCGGACTTGCATACGTCATGGATTGGCGGCGCTGTCGGCGCTGACCTCCCTCAGCCTCCACGCCTGCCCCGACGCCGTCGGCCACGCCGCCGCCTGGCCGCCTACAACGCTGGCAGCGCTGACTCAGCTGCGGGCCCTCGAGCTGACCGGGACCAAGACGCTCGAGAGGCTGCCGGAGGGGGTGTCTGCGCTCACCGCTCTGACGAGCTTGGTGGTGGACGTGCGCATGCGCGACGGGGCCCAGAAGGCCCCGAGCCCCAGGACTTTGGCCACGGCCGCGGCGGCGGTGGCGACGCGGGGCTGATCGCTGTTTGGCCTGCGGCGGCTGGTGGTGCGGGGGTTCAACGGGCCACTGCACGTGCCAGAGGGGATGGACGTTTCGCTGCTGGAGGTGAGTCCGGCACGGGGCCTGAGCAAGGAGTGCCAGGGGTTGTCCTGTCTTCCTTCCGTGAGAATCCGGGAGCGCACCCGCCGATACGTGACAATGGCGCCTGCTCAGCGCTCTCCCCAGGTGGCTGCAGACGCTTTTCTGCCATATGGCCCTCCGTACGTCGTTTAGGTTTATCCCTCTAAATTAAGGATTCTCCTAAATTCGTATGCCGCAGTTTTTCCAAATCTTGCCCTATCCCTATTCATACTAGTGCCAAATCACAGCTAGATACGCTCAACATCCGAGCAGGAGCTGGACTTTCGTGGCTGCCAGGAAGTGTGGAACCTCGGCCCCTGGCTGCTGCACCTACCGGGCCTCAACCTGATCCTGGCCCTGGGCTACAGTGGCAAGTGGGATATTATTCAGGCTACCCGGCAACTGGCCCAGGAAGTAAAGGAAGGTACTTTACAACCCCAAGATATAGACGAAAGGTTGCTAAACGAGCGCCTGGCCACGCAGGGCCGACCCGACGTAGACCTGATGCTACGCACCGGGGGCGATCATCGTATCAGATTTTCTGCTCAGCCCGCCCTGAGGCTGCTACATCTTGGCACGTTTTATGTTGTACATACGGCACCCATCAGCTGGCCGCTCCAAGAGTTGTCGGTGCCATCTTTTGAGCATGCATGATTGATACGCGTGCACATTCTTATTGCAAACCTGGCATTGTTACAGCGCCTGCTACGCTCAGCTGCTGTTTTTGCAGTGGACCGTGGCTTCCGCAGCTAATGTACATAAATTGCCTGTGTCAAAGCACGCCTGTATTGTTATGTACCTTTAGGGCTGCATCATCTGATTAAAAAAGAACTAAATTTGCTCCTATGACACGTATGCGCTATGGCCGCCTAAGCTGAGCGCAGACGCCTGCAAACCGCAGCCTTTACACTGATGGTTAGAGTATGCACACGGCTGCCGCACATCGATTCGTCAGCACCATTTACTGGGCTTCTCACCAAATGGTAGAAGCAATCAAGTTGACGCAGGCTTCAATGAACTCACAGTTGTAACCCTGCGCTCCTGCCTTGCTAACGGCTCGACCTTTCAAAAAAGTCCCTGCGGCAGAATGCGTGTGTGTGGGACGCAGCAGTGGTGGAATTTTGGCCAGGTGCGCGGTCTGGTCTGCGCAAAGCACTGCATGTAGGCGTGCCCTTGCCGAGCAAAGGCCCCTGATTGCACCACAGTCTCAGCACCCTGGCAGCAGCTGCCAAGGCTTGGCTGCTTTGACAAAAGAGCCCTGGCCGAGTGTGCATCCAGATGCTGCGCACCATATGAGGGCCGCGGTGTCCCCAGGCTGCCAAAGTCCCTGGCCAGGTGTCCACCACCTGCCACAGCGCACAATACCACGTTGCTTGGCCGTTGTCCCCTGTCCGGTGGCGGCCTGTGGCTGTCCTTCCTTGCAGCGAGGCTGGTACTTGTGTTTTGGTTGACTTTGCTGCTGCTGGTTCTGGTGCTGCTACTGATGCTTCTGATGTCGCTGATCATGCCCTGGCTCACAATCTCGCTGGTCCCCGGCTTCGGTTTTGACGCGCTTTTCCTGTTGCTTGCGGGATTGACCGCGATCGCGGTGCTGCTGCTCGCAACGATGCCGCGCCTGCGCTGACGCCTCCCGAATACAGCGCTTGATTTCATCCGGCGGCTATGCGACACGATATTTGATAACGTTCACATTAGAGGGATGGGAGAGACGATGCGCCGACAGGCAATGGTCATGGCGACCGCACTGCTTCTGGCTGGAACCGCGCCACAGCCCATCCAGCCAGCCCAGTGCTCTGCAGTGTGTTCTGAAGAAGCAGCCGAGTGCACGGAGTTTGTGGGCGTACGAGATGGTAATGGCAGATACCAGTGTGCGGCCTGCCAAGAAGTGCTCAGAGCAACGCTGTGCATGCAGCAGCCCCCAGACTCTATGTGCAGTCGCACCTGCTCCCATCATCAACGTGCCAGATTCTGTGCGAGGGCGCAAGGCAGTGTGGATGCCTTCATACATATAGGACGGGATCAGCAGCGGCACACCGACGAGCAGGTTCCCGTCGAAACGGCGCCGGCAGCGCGTTTGCCGGTGCCTCAGTCGCGCTGGCAAACTCCGCGCCCAGTGCCGGCGCGAGCAGCGCGACCGCGCGCAGCGCTTGCGCGGCACGCGACCGGCGGCACAAGAATTCCTGGGCCAGCATGCGCCGTTTGAGTCCGGACAAGAAGATGCGGCCGCCGTCCACGCCCAGCGCGTGCGCGAGAGTGCTGATGAGATGCTCCGGTATGAGACGTCGCAGCAGTTGGCGGGAAGCAGGCCGGCAGGATCTGAGGTGGGGCTCGAGAAGCTGACGCGCCACGCCTGTTGCAAGGGTCGGCAGCTTTCAGGCGTCCTTGGAGCTGTAATTGTCTGGTGCACGTGTGTGTTCATGGTGTGCTGATGTAGCTAACGGTTGATGTAGCAAATGATAGAAGCAAGAGGAACGGCGTGAGCGGGGTGTCCATGCAGGCGAGCTATCGCTGGCGCGCCGACACCGTCAAACATCACCCTTTCATGCATTGGCAGCCGCCGCCTTTGAGGATCCTCGCGCAGCGGACAAAAGGCCCCGGCCGCGCAGCGCCTGAGCAGGTCGTCCAGTGGCGCAGGTCGCCCGAGGTGATAGCCCTGCGCCTGTTCGCAACCGTTGCGACGCAACCACTCCAGCTCTTCCTCGGCGCCCCCCTCGGCGTGGTCGAGGCGCAGCCAGGCCCAGCGCGGCGAGTGCGGTGCGCAGGCGCACGGCAGATCGACGCATTGCGTTCGTCGGCGTGCACGTTCTGCACGAAGCTGCGGTCGATCTTGTATGTGACATCGCCCTCGGTTGGCGCCTTGATTCAGGAGCTGGGCTCTGGTGACGCTGGTGTACGTTTTGGCCCAAGTGGCATTTGCGATGGGCGGCCCCGGCCAGCAAAGGCGGCAGTACGACAACCGCGTCCTTTTCGGCCGGGATTTTGCGGATCGCCTCGATCTGGCTCGGCGTCAGGTCGGCGAGCGTGGTCAGTTTGCGGGCTGGGCGCGCAATTTCACCAACTTCACTCATATCGCCAATCCTCTCCTTGTCGTTGGTTCAAGACTATTCCACCCTTTACCTAATGACAATAGTTTTTTATGGCGGCCGCGAGAGCACCGCAAAAGCGGCCAGATTCGAGGGATAATGAGGATGAGCGGTGTGCCCGTCATAGGTGAGGCATCTCGGGAAGGTTTCAAACCACCGCGGCTGCTGCTGCACCGCTCTGCATGCTCTACGAGGCACCTTGGAACAGCATGGTGATGCGGCATGTTGGCAGGAGCGCGCTTGGTGGCAGGGTCCACGCGCCGCTGAGCTGTGCGCAAGTGCAGGGCAGGTCGCCGGCCGAGCAGCTGGCGTGCACGCTGTTTAAACTGGTACCCAAGGAAAGAGAGCCCAGCACTCAGAAGGGCTATCAAAGAGAGAGTACAACGCATGATGATAATTTATGTCAACGGGTTGGTTCAGATGCGTCCTTGCTGATCTCATCGAAAATTTACCGTAAGCGTGAATGGCTCTGATTGATGCAATGGTTCGTACTCTGATTGGTACAATGGCGATTTGTTGAATGCTGCGGTTGCTGACGCCTCTGCACGTGGACGATGGGTTGCAACCTCTCACGGGTCGGCCGTGGAAGTGCGGCCGAGTGATGCGGCACAGTCAAATATCGGCGCCGCGCTGCCCATGCGCATAATCCACCTGCGATTCGCTAGTGCGACGATTCGAATTCGCCGCCATGTAACAGAACGACGATTGGCACTGCCTTTTTGGCCGGTTGGTATGACAAGACGACCTGCCAGCGAGATACCGTGACTGACGAACCGCACATCATTGTGATTGGAATCCGATCGCCCCACCCGAGCTTAGGCTTGGCCGACTGACACCAAATAGAGGTTGTTATTTACGATAATAGCCGCCGCAGCAGCGTCCCAGCGGCCTTCGCGGCCGCCTCGCCCGCGGCCGCGACTGCCGCCCCCGCCGTCGCGCCCGTCCCGTCGTGAGTCATCAGTGACGTCAGGTCGTGCCGCGCCGCGTGGCCGTGGTCGGCCAGCGCCGCGTGCTGGTGGTCCATCAGCTGCGACGACGTCCGGTGAGTCACGTGAGTAAGGCTCGCGAAGACCAGCGTGTGCATGACTACGAGTAGCAGAAGGCGACCAGGCGCGCGGCCGCGGAGCGGTACACCAGCTGGCCGACGCCGTACATCGCCTTGTCAGCGACGCCCATCTGGCGCCGCTTCTGCTCGGCTGCTGGCCCTGCGGCAGATATGAATACAAAGAAACCACCAAGGGACACGCGGCTGGACGAGTCGTCGAGCGGCCGAAGAATGTGGACACTCGCCAGGCATTCAGGGCTGGAGAGAGCTCTCGTATTGTTTGGCAGGCTCGCCAGAACCCTTTGCAGCAAAGGATGACAACGCAGTTCCGGGCGTTGGAATGGAAGTTGGCGCGTAATATTATCACAATAGAAACTCGGACAGTCATCACGTTAAATCAGAAGCCCGCAAGTCAGCGCCTACCTGGAACTCCTGGAATGGGCTGACCCCGGTTTGATACAGCGGGTACCCCAATACCAGCTGGCTTCTTACTTAGGGATCACCCCGCAATCCTTAAGCCGTTTGCGGAACCGCCTGGCTGCCACCGGCCGCGTCCTGCGGTCAAGGCGGGAGGCGGCTGCGTGGCTGGTGGCAGTTTCTGCGCAAGAAACAAGGCTGGGGCGACATGGTCCGCAAAGGCTTTCAGCGATCCTGACGCAATCGATTCAGATGATCGAGCAATTCCGCGGCGAGATGTTCGATTTCGCCACATGAGGCCTGAGCATCGCACTTTCAGGCGCGCCTCCACACGCGCGGCGCACCTTGCGCGCCGCAGCCTGCTGCCTATAGCCCCCCACGTATCGCGCCGCTCCACCGGCCACGTTGTCCGCCCGCGCCGCCTCCAGCTGCCGCCGCGCGGCCTCCGCGGCGCGCGTCGCCGCGTTCAGCGCTCCTCCAGCTCCTTCACGCGCGCACGCAGCCGCTCCCGCTGGCCGACCAGCACCCTCACCACCGACTCCTCGTCAGCCCCGCTGCCGACGCCCGAGAACGACGCGCCGCCGCCGCCGCGGGGCGTGGGAGCACGAGGCTGCCCGCGCCGTCGGGCAGCAGGGCCGCGCGCTGCGCGCCGGCGGCGGCTTTGGCGGCGCCGCGGGTTCAAGGAGGTCCTCCTCCAGCTGCTTCACCAGTGCCTCCTTATCTCCAGCTTCCTCCAGACTCCCGAAGATAGTGATGTGAACGGATGAGAACTCGGTTTGGAACTTCGTTGCGTTCTGCAGACAGCCCAGGCGGTGCTCGGCAGGCGGACGGCGGATGCCAGGGGAAGCTGCCGCGCCGGCGGCGCCCTCGGATAGCGTCGCCGCTGGCCGCGGCGGGGCGCAAGGCGTCGGCGCACCTGTCCTTGCGCGGCGTCCAGGCGCTGCTCTGTCTCAGCCGCCGCCAGGCGGGCCATGGTGAGCTCGTGCTCCAGCCGCCTGCGCACCCGACAGACATGAGATGATTTTGATCAGTCCGATCCATCGCAGGCACACGATAACGCGCATCAGGCAATCCTGCTCGTATCGAGCCCTCCCCTCCCTCCACACAAATGCCCGCACATGAAGCACCTACACACACCCCCATGGACCCCGGCAAACACACTCATGAACAACACAAACACACAAACGCACACGCAAGCACACACACCACACACACACACACCTGTGCATGGCCAGCAGCATACCCTCCAGCGACCCCGCCCCGCCCCCACCGCTGCCGGCACCGCCGCTGCTGCTCGGCCGGCCGCTGCCGCCGCTGCCGCCGCCGCCGCCGGTGTCCGTGCCTTGGTGCGGGCCGGGGGGCTCTTCCAGCGATCCGTAGCCCACGGCCTGCAGGATGCGGACCTGCTGCTTCAGGTCTTCAACCTGAGTGCGTGAGAGTGTGTGTGAGTGCGTGTGTGGAGTATGTGTGTGTGTGTGTGGGTGTGTGATTGGTTTGGGGATGTGTGTGCCGGCCTACTCGGGTGTGTGTGCATGATACGTGTGTGTGTATGTCCATGTATATGTGTGTGTGTATGTCGTTGGTATGTGTCGTTATGGAGCTGGGGTGGCAAATCGTATGGCGACCGCACAGGTGCAGAGCATTCAAAGGGATGCAGCGCGGCGGCGCGACCACCCAGGAAGTCCCAGCGCGGCGGCGCTCCCTGACGAGCGGCGCTGCTCATGAGGCGCTCCTCCCAGCGCAGCCCGTCCCAGCGTGCAATCGGCCGCACCCTACGCATCCCTGACGCGTCAACACCTTCATGTTCTCGCAATCGCACCGATTGCCGCACCAGCCCGCTCCCCCCCCCCGCCCCC
>NNCB01000552.1:0-16378 GCA_002317545.1 Scenedesmus quadricauda | reverse complement strand
CGCCCGCCCCCGCCGCCGCCGCGCGCCGCGCCGTCGCGCTCCGACGCGACATCCGCGCAGGTGGCCGGTGAAACCGCCGTCCAGCGGACACCTGCTCCTCCGCCTCCCCGTCTTCCGCCGCAGACCCCGCCGCGCCGCCGACGGCGCCGCGCCGCAGGATCGGACGCACAGCGGCGCCTTCGCGCTGGCGGCGGCGAGGGCAGCCGACATCATTGTCGCGGCGCCGGATTCAACCTGTCGGTGATGGGCGGCATTCCGTTCGAGGTCGATGGCGCGCCCGTCGACTGGTCGAAGACGGTCACCTACCGCGGCATGATGATGACCGGCGTACCCAATCTCCGGGTTGGGCCTCTACCTGGCGGCGGTGAGACGCGAGGGGCCGGTCGTGTCGCACGTCGCGCGCAGCGGCAGAACGGCGCCGCGGCGCGGCGAGGGCGGCGGGCCCGTCTGCCTGTGTGCGCCTATGCGCGCGCGTGCACGCAGCTGGCACCGCGCCCAAACGCGCCGGTGCGGCGCGCTGGCCCAGCCGGCTGGCGGAGTCGAACAAGCGCCCATGCGCGCCTGCGCTCCCTGTCTGCGCGCGCTCCGCTGCCCTTGTGGCTGGCAGGCGCCCAGTCTCCAGCGCACTGGAGCGTGCATGCGCTAGAGCGTAAACTTCCCACCTGAACTGGTACTCCAGGAAGCGGTCATCGGCATGGCGGTACGGGCGATGGCTCGATCGCGGCCTTTACCACCCCTCGACCGAGGAAACGGTGCCTCGGCCTCGGGCCGGCGAACAGAGACTCGCAATCTCAAGGAGTCGGCATGGCGCCCACGGCGCAGGCGCCGAGCGGCAGAGCTGGGGGCCACGCACTGCGCGTCAGGGTACTATCAACGCTTCCTGGGTCCGCGGCGGAACAGCGAGACCTGCCGCGCGAAAAGGCGTGGTAGCCGAACGGGCTGGGGCGTGCCCACCTGCAAACCGTGCCTTTTTATTCTGCACGTACGTGGACGTCGCAGACAGAGGCGTCAAATCAGGCACAGGGTCATGGGGCCGGGCCGCACAAGGCAGGTAGGGTTGGCAGATTGCAGTGCGAGGCGAAGTGGACGAGCAGTGGCCACGATGGGCCCTAAGCCGCCGCAAGCACGCTTGCCTGGCAGCAATGCGATCGGCGCGCCCGCCATGCGCAAAATCCTCGCCCCGCTCGCCCTGCTGCTCGCCAGCCTTCCCGCCCACGCCCAACCCCCCGCGGACGCCGTCGAAGGCGACGCGATCCTCAAGGATTTCGCCTTCTCCACCGGCGAGAAACTGCCCGAGCTGAAAATGCATTACACCACGCTCGGCACCCCGCAGCGCGACAAAAAGGGCCATGAAACCGCCGTCAATCCTCCACGGCACCAGGCGGGCAGAATCATGCATGCAGACAAGCAGCAAACGAAGCAGGTTGGATCGGCGGGTGGCTGAGAGACGGTGCAGGCATCAAAAACGCCGATCACGGCAGGCTGAGCAGTGGAGGGGATGCAGTAAGCTGCGGAGGGACAAGGCTGTCCGTTCAGGAGGGCATTGCTTCGGTAGGGGCCAGCTGTAGTAAGGCTTTAATGGCCGAGCTGGTCTGATGATGGGCCCGGGCTTCCATTACCTGGCCCAGTAAGACTAAAGTGAGAATGACAGCAACCGCTTCAAAGTAAAGGTGGACGCCGCCATGATGGTCTTTAAATTGTTCCGGGAAGAACGGGAACCAGGGGGCACAGCACGGGCCTGCAACACTAAAGATAAAGGCTGCGCCGGCACCCAGGCCTATAAGGCTGAACATGTTTAACCGGCCGCTGCTGAAAGAGTTCCAGGCCCTTCCACGAGCGAGGCCCAAGGTGAGGGGCGGCGGCGTTCCCTTTGGGGGTCTTGTCGCAGATCGCGCCGTTGTTGGCCAGAAATGCGAGCCGCCGCGGCCATGCGCCCGGGAAGGGGGGAAAGGGGCGTCGTCGGTGGGTCGGAAGGGATGGCGGCGGTCGGTGATGGGCCGGCGTTGGGGCATGCAGTTTGCCCTAGAATGCTGGATCCGACCCGTGCGAGCGCCAGCCATGGTGAAGGCTGGCGCCAGAGGCGTTCGAAGGAGCCCCGTGCTGCACGCGCCCCGGCGGGGCGAGGCCGGCGGCGGCGCATGGCGGCCGCGACGTGCAGCGGCAGGGGGTCGGCCCCACCCTCCTCCCAGAGCAGGCCTCATCCTGGTTGCCATCCTCAGCCTCCTCGTGTCTCGCCCAGCGGCGCAATCTGGTGCACACGCAGGCCGTCTGGGGCGCAGGGGGTTGGCTAGGCCACGGGCCGCCCGCATGTGCGTGCGCAGGCGGGGCAGCCGCGCGTGCGCGAGCTGGCCGGAAAAGCTCTGGCACTGCACCTCGGCGCGGATGGGCACCTCGCGACCGAACATGCGCAAGCTGGGCTTGCCCGCCGCGAGCGCGGCACCGCGTGTTCCACCGGCCTGGTAGCCGGCGAGCAGGATCGCGTGCGTCATCGGGGCCGAACGCCTCGATGTGGTGAAGCACGCGTCCACCGGTGATCATGCCGCTGGCGGAGATGATGATCATCGGCCCGGCGGCGGTTGGCGCCTGCGACGTCTTGCGGCGGTTGGTAGGGCCAAGGGAGGATTGGTGCCACTTAGAATCTCGTTGTCATTACCACCCATTTTGTGGCTTCTGCTGCTGCTGCTGCTGCTGCTGCTGCTGCTGCTGCTGCTGCTGCTGCTGCTGCTGCTGTCGGCTCGGCTGGTTTTTGGTATTCTACATGCGTGCTTGCGCATGCAGCCGCTGCCATCCCCCTCTGAACTGATTGCATGCGTGCACATGTGTGCGCGCGTCTGCATCTCCGGTGAGGCAGGCGTCCACGCTCGCGCACTTGCACTCGCACGTGAGGGCGCCCTGAGAAGGCCACGCGCCGCCCGTATCGACTGCTATACTAGCAAGCTGCGCCGGTCCGATGTCCGCCGCACGGTGTTCGACGTCGCTGCAGCGCAGTGCGTGCAACAGCATGGGCCCATCGTCTAGCGGTCAGGACGGGCCCTCTCAACGGGCTGCAAACAGCGGGTTCCAATTCAACCCTACATGGAGCGCGCAATCCCAACGCACCAAGGCTCTGAGACTGCAGGCTGCGATCCGCAGTGCTGTCCCCGCCGGCCGGCCCACCTCTTGCCCGGCCCTGGCGTGCCCGCCGCAGCGTCGTCGCCCTTTTTAACGCGATGAAGCGCACCAGCTGGCCGCAGCGGATCGGGTCCTTCACCCGCGGCTGCGGTTGAGGATGGATTCGGAGCCGTGTTCAGCTGAGTCCTGGCGAAGGCTGCAAGCCCGTGCCTGGGGAGGGTCGGCGCGCCAGACGGTCGCCCCCCCCCCCCTACACAGATCCAGGCATATCACCTCACTCGCACTGACCGCCCACGCACGTTCGCTACCAAGCTGGGATGCAGGTTAAACGAGCAGAGGTGTTGGTGGGTCGTCCCGTGACCGTCTTGGTGCATAGCCATGTCGAACTTGCCGTCGAGCCTGTCCGCTACCTCGGTTATATCGCAGGTCTCGGCCGGTCCCGCAGCATTGTCCTGGTGCTCAGGTGCATTATCGCTATCCGGTCTATCTGCAGGCTGGCCCGCTTGGCATGTCCAACCTTGGCGATGGCCGGCGCCTGATCGGGACCGCGACCGTATTCCAGAACGAGCCGTTCTGATGCGTCCGTTTGTCAAGACGCTCGCCATGTCCTCGCACACCCGTTTGCGCCAGAATACCATGTGGTGCTGCTTCGCATTTGCCACGCTCCGCGCGGGCTCCACCCACGCGCCACGCGAGGGTCGTGAACGTACACTGCCCCGCGGCCTTCCAGCGCTCGGCACGACGCCGGCGGGCGCGGCGCCCATTGCCATGAAGTAATCAAATGCCTCGTCCTAGCATAAGGCATGATGCGCTTCTATTCGCAGTGCACGCCGGGCTATTTCAACAATGAAGGGCAGATTTCGGAAAAGGGCCACAGCTTCTTCGCCGGGGCTCTACGGCTGGGGGCGTATGGCTTTGTGCCAGGCATAGGCGCGGGCATAGCGCGCCGGGAAGCTGGTGTTGCTTTCGGGGAATTTGCGCAGCGTCCGTACTGGGTTCTTGGGCGGGCGGTGTGTGCAGTCGTGGTCATTGCAAAAGAGACAGCTGCACGGGCAGTGGTGTGTGTGTGTGTGTGGGGGGGGGGGGAGGGTGAGAGGGATGGGCAGGCATGCGCAAAGATGCAAGTGGACTGCCCATGCAACCACACGCACATGCATGCACCCACCGCATGTGGGCGTGCGCACTGCAAAAGGCGTGCGCCAATCCGCCTGCGCCCTGGACGCTCATACCCGCGCCACAACCTGGACGCCCCTGCTGCAACTCCCTGCATGAGCCCCTTGCTCATTCTCGTGATCTTTCTCCTTGCTTTCTCCCCATGCTCCCTCCCCGCCCTGCCCAGCACACAAAGCCCTGTCCTGCGCTCATCATCGCCCACCAGGGCTTCTCAGGCTTCAGCTTGGCGCATCTGCGCCTCGGTCTCCACGCCTTCGGCCACCACGTTCAATCCCAGTGAATGCGCCATGGTGATCACGGTGCTGGTGATCGCTGCGTCCTCCGGATCGTGGGTCAGGTCGCCGATGAAGGCCTTGTCGATCTTGATGGTGGTGATCGGCAGGCGTTTCAGGTAGGCCAACGACGAGTAGCCGGTGCCGAAGTCGGCCCGCAACGGTCGATCGCCGCTGGTCAAGGCGATCTTGGGAGAATCTGAAAATGCGGGACAAGTCCATATTATTCAAATATATTCGGAAGATATAACCAGATTGAGGCCATTATTTCGAGAGATCGGCCGGCGTTCGACCGATTTCAACCTTCGCCCGCTAGCGGCAGTCCCCTGGACCCTGGAATCAGGCGCCCAGATTCTTGTGAAGCTCCCACACTCCTCCATGAAGGGGTAGAACAGCGACACATCAGAAGTCGCGATGCACCCACCAGCAGCCCCGACCGGGTGTCCGAGCCGCGGTACACGTGCCCGCTCGCAGCTTCGATCTCCTCCGCAGACGGATGCGGGTCCTCGGGCCGCTTGCCCTTGGGGCACCAGCGCGCCGCCAGCCAGAAGGGCTCCACCCCAAGGTCCTGTGCGTGCCTCAGCATCTGCCGCAGCGGCGTCTCCCCAAGATCCCCCTCCGCGCCGCCGCCGCCCGCGCCGATGCACGCTCGCGCCGCCCACGCTGTCCATCCGCGCGATCAGCCGGTCGGGCCAGCCCCAGAAGGCCCATTGATAGTTGATCGGGATCGCGATCAGGGCGCCGTCCGGCAGCTTGTGGCACAAGATCCATGGCCAGGCCGCAGGGCAGCCTCAGGTGCAGCTGCCTGGCGCCGCCCTTGAGGCGAAGTGGGACGGCGTTCAAAGGCAAAATACTTCGATGCCTTTGAAAGCAGAGAGTATGACTGCTCCATGGACGGGTTGATGCAGCACGGTGCACGCGAGCGCGTCGAGGCGTCGGGCATCGACCGGGCACGCTGGCGTGGCGGCAGATGCAGGCCGGCAGCCGAGGTGGCTGCAACACGGTGCATAGCAGCGGTTCCAGCAGCAGCGGCAGCAGCTGCGGCGGCAGCAGTGGCGGCGATGACGGCAGCATCGTCGACACCAGCGGCAGCAGCGGCAGCAGCAGCGGGCTGCCCGTTGCTGCATTTTTGCCGCAGGAGCCGGCCTGCCGGACACGCCGGCTGCCCGTTCGCCGCACCTGCCGCGCCAGCTGCACCCTCTCCTTGAGGCCCCTGAGCTGGTCCTGCACGTTGGGCTTGAGCCCTGCAATCACGATCTCAGTGACGCCCCCGCCACCTCGTCGGGGTCGAGATTGAACTGGACACGGTCGCCTCGCGGCACGATGGCACCTCCGAGGGTGTTGCAGGTGTTGATGACGCGCCAGGAGGAAGCGCCATCGATCGGGTAGGCACCATCCGCATCCAGGTCTTCGAGCGCTAAAAACACCCGTCCCGCTCCGACGGCGCACTTGAATCCCCGTTCTGCCCCGGGCCCGGCGCGGTGGGCGCCCGGTCATTGCGCTGCCACTCGTCGAGTCCGACCTGATCTCAGTCATCGTGCCCTGGCCGGCCATCTTGGTGCGCAGGGTGACGCGCGGCCCTGGGCGGCGGGGCGCTGGCAGCGGGGGCGGGCCAAGGATTGCGCCGCGACTGATCGCAGTCGCTCAGCGGTGCTGCTCAGCATGTCGTGGCACTTTTCCCTGGCAGCCTGAGGGTTTCGAGACGCGCAGCAAGCCGTGAACGCGCGAGCCGTACGTGCAGCGCGGCGCTCACCGGAATAGAACAGGGAGTTGGCGCCCTTGGCGATGCGTGCGAAGATTGCCGGCCGATGGTTGCCAACCGGCTCGCCGCAGACCCCTTGCTTGCCATTCACAGCGGCGGGATAGAGGAGCGAGTTCAGCGCGGACATCGGCGTGCTGAAGGACATGCCAGCATATCGCCGCGCAGACAGCATGCCGAGTCGCACAGGCGCTCGCCGGCTGCATCGCTGCTTGAAGCAACCAGCGCCAGATCGACCGAAGCATCATCCGTCCACAATCCCGACTGCGGCACATCGCGCAACACGCTCGCACTGATCCGCAACGCGGCAGCGCCACGAAGCCGCATGTCGTGGACGCCTGCTGCGCACATCGACGCCACATCCGTCGACATCGCGCTCTGCGTGAGCAGCGCAGCCAATCAGGAAGAAGGCAATCCAGATATAATTCAATGCCATAAATTCAATTTATAGCACGAATGTACGTTTTTTAAATCAGGAAAAGCGGGGCTAAACAGTACATCGCAAGACTAAAAGCACCCGGAATCTATGACACCCCCTTGACACGATGGCCAGCTAGGTCGGGGCGAGGTCGGCCGCCTGCTCCACCACCGTAAAGGTGATTTCGCGCGCCCCGGCGCCGATAGCGTTGTATACCAGCTCGGTGAGTGGACTTGAATCGGGAGCGACTCCAATCCTGCGACAATATGGTAAGTTGGGTATTAGCAGGCTCTGAGCACGGCATCGGTCCCCGAGGTGATTGACATGCGGGGCTAGGGCACGGCGTGAGGTGCGGCGAAAAGGCGCTGCATGCTTAGAGGACCGGTACCGCAGGGTGCGTCGCAAGCCTTCAGCATCCTGGACTTCTCGTGAAGGCCTTGGGCAGCACGTATGCCGTCATGAAGTTCATGCCATGCGGTCATGCTGGCGATGGCAGAGGAGACACGAAGGCGCCTCGATTGGCGGTTGGGCGGTGCACGGCGGAGCCGATTGAACGTGGCACTCAGACACCGGCGAACCGCATGGCGCAAGCTTTTTGAGATGGGGTCGTCAGGCGAGGCAGCACAGGCGCTTCAGCACAGGCGCTTGCCTGGCGGCGGGAAGCGGATCTCGCCACGCCGTGCGCGTGCAGCGCCTTAGTGCAATGCCCCCTCCTAGGCTCACCGCCGCACCGCGGCTGCAGACATGGTATTTTTTGGATTCTTTCGATGCGTCAAACGCAATCACGCTGAACGAGCCATGTGCGCGCTTTCTTTACAGGCCCCAACTCTGCTTGTCTTCTGCTGTGTCGCGTTCTTAGCAAAGCAATCTCTGATAAGCACTTAAATTGAATATACGAAATATCTATCCACAGTTCGACGGTGATCTCAGGTCGCCAATCTCCGGTATCTACTGCTTTCTGCGGCGTCAACAACCACTGCATGAAGCTGTTGAAGACAACCGTCTCGCGCGTATTGCGGCCACAGGGTACATTGTAGGCCGCAGTTGAAGACCATGCGGTCCTGGGCGCCCGCACCTCGCGTCAGCACCGTGGCTCCGGGCAGTACACAGCACAGCGCAAGTGCATTTCGGCGTGTTACAGTCCTCTCAGCGCAAATGCGAGCTGCCTGGTTGCACCAGCGCTCCCAGCAAGCGCACGCCTGTCGAAAAGAATAGCAGCATTAGGCGGCGCCTCAGAAGCGATCAATCTGCACCATGCGCGAGGTGTCGTATTTTGTGGCTGCCAGCCTGGACGGCTACATATTCGCATGATGCGCGGGAAGGTGCCATAGGCGCGCGGGTGCGGCAGCTCGCGTCCATCTCGCCCAGCTTTTCGGACGCCGCGGCATCGCTGCCGATGCTGACCCACGGCTGTTTGATCGCGGTTTCGATGTCCTGCTCGCTCATCATGAAATAGCGCGACATTCCGCAGGCGGTTCGGCAGGCCTTCGAGCAATATGTCCCACGCCACATCGGCGGGGTCGCGGTTCAGCGCCTTGCCGATCTCGGCGAGGCTCTTGCCGTGATACGGCCGCAAGACGTTTCGCTGATTGACTCCTGGGGTGACCCCTACCTCTATGCGAGCAAGCGCAACATCGTCTTCTCACGGACGCTGCGGCAGGAAGCGCTGGCAATGCGGCAGCGGCAGGGGGTGGAGGTCGAGCTCGAGGCGGGCGACCCCGTCGAGGCGGTGCGCGCTCTCAAGTCGGCGCCTGGGGCAGGCAGGATCTGGCTAGTCGGCGGCTCGGAGCTCGCGGCGCCGCTGCTGTCGGCGGGGCTTGTAGATGAGATGGTGGGTGCGGCACAGGTGGCCTGCAAGCCAAGGACGCATTGGAAGTGCTGCGCGAGACTCGAATCATTGCCTCCCCAGCGTGCAGACACAGGTGTTTGTGCAAGGCTTTTTAGGTGACCAAGATAGAAGCCGGCCGCAAACGCAATGCGCTGAACGGATTCTCTGTTGGTGGCGGATGCGAATTGCTATGGCCTGCCATTCCGTACAGCTAGCGAAAATGCCCGTTTTCAGCGTGGCATGGCGGAGTCAGACTGGACCGTGGTGTCAAGGCAAGACCTCGATACGGGCCTGGTACAACTGACGTACCGCCTGCGGGCCGGAGCGGATGCGGAGCTGTTGGGGGAGAGGGCGCCTGCACAGAGCAGGCAAGCTGCTACATCGGTGTCTGGGCGGCCCACAGATGTGGAGTGATGCTGCTTCGCCTTGCAGCCCTCTCTCATATCCCCTTCGAACGCCCCCAAACGATGCATCTGGAAAGACTGAGCCTGACCCACTTCAAGTCCTCACACAAATCGTAGTCGGTTATTCACACGCCCCGATATTGCCTGCTGCGTAGTACTTCCTTCGTCCAGCAGGCTCGAATGCCTCATTTGGCTTCGGCTCATGTACCTTCATGCCATGTATTACTATCTTGTGTTGGGTCTTGTGCGGCCATAGTTTAGTTGACTTGCAGGGTTAGTATACGTTATATGAATACGAGTGATAGCATGACCAGGCAGGGAAACCTGGGTGAGACCGCAGGCATACGTGGGTCCAAGGGCCCATGCAGAGCGAATGCACATCACTGGCAGAAATGAGCATACGTGTCCTGCACAATGCCGTAACGTGTTTAGAAGCAACACATGATATTCCGTGTGGACACAATGACCGCCCGGCAGGTTAAACGGTGCTGCGACTATATCAATAATGAACCTTATCCTGCTAAGCCACGTCCTACGGTGGTGGTTGCATCCTGCCGCATGCGCGCCGACGTCAGTTATATCCCACCACAACCTTTCTGGGCGCCATCAACATGGTTCCTCCTCGCCTCGACGCTAGGTGCTGCGCCTGCTTCAACCAGAGGATCTGCTGCGCTTCGCCTGGCCGCCACGTCATCCGCCGCGCGACTTCCGTCGGAGAGGTCGGCGCGGCACTGCTGGCCTTCGATATTGCCGCCGAGCGCGGCAAGGTTGAACCATTTATGCGCCGGATTCAGCGGTCACTCGACGGTCGCCGTGCGTCCGAAGAGCGGCAAGCCGACGCGCGTGCGCTTTGAAACCAAGGACGGCAAGAAGGTCCGCGTGGCCGTGAAGTCCGGGGAGACGATCAATGGCTGACAATTACACCCCGCGCATGCGCAAGCGCTATGACGATGTGATCGTCAAGGCGATGACGCGAGAAATTCGGTTATAAGAATGCGATGGAAGTCCGAGGATCGGCAGTCGCTGCGCTCTCACGAGCTCCGCACATCGGTCGTGCCGGCGCAGCAGCAGCCAGGACGCAGCGACAGCGACCGCGATGACGGCGAGTGTCGAAGCTTTTGAACAGGAGCTGCGAGGCGGCAGGCGGCAGCATCACGCTGCGGACGCTGGCGCTGCGGCTGCGCATGCAGAGTTAAGCGACTTGGAAGCGGGTCCGAAGCAAGCACGGCTCGAGGGCGTCTGGCAGCCTTGGAGCTCCAACATTCCCAGCGCGAGGCGCGGCGCGAAGAGCGCAAGCAGGCGAAGAAGCAGGTGGGTGTTGAGCAGTTATGCACAACGGGGGATCATCGTGAGAGCGTATGGGTGCTGCACGTAGATGACGGTTTCAAGACATAATGTCCTGTGCCCCTCAACGCAACGCACGCACGAGTCGCAGGCCAAGCAGACCAGCGCGCGAAACGTGCGCTCAATGCCCACGGCCTTCACTGGCAGGGGCCCAAACAGCCGAACGCACAGGCGTCCGGTGGGAGCAGCCACTCGCCTGGCAACGGGCGGCGAGGGCGCGGGGACGGGAAGAAGGCGCGCTACCAGGAGCAGCGGCTGGCGCGCAGCAAGGTGCATGTTTTGGGCCAGGCAGTCAGCTCGCTTTACGGCATGGATATCCGCTCGGCTGATATTGGCGCGATCTGCAAGGGCTCATCACCCTGAAGCCACTCGCCTCACCTGGAGGGTCTGCGCTGTGCCGCCTCTGAACAGGGCGAACCCGTCGCGTAGCTCCCGGCGCCATGCCCGACACTGCTGTGGACGTCTATAACTGTTTGACGAGTCGGCGTGTTTGACGCACCGAGCAATATTGCACTCACAGGAAGCGCTTCTCTGACCGACGGAGTATCGCAAGTGAGCAGCTGTGGTGGCACGCATGCAGAGCAGTGCGGTCAAACCAGTCAAACCCTGCTCGGGGCCTGTCCGTGCAGCTCAACTGCATGTTGCCAACCAGCAACGCCATGAAGCCCTGTCAAGTCATTGAGAGTTGCAAAGCAGATGGCAGGACGGCAAGATTGCCTCAGACACGAATCGCTATAATGTGCCTGATACAGTCTCGGCCCATATGTTCGGACTGTCGGGGTGTGAGTCGAACTAAAATTATCCTTCTTCAGCGCGTCGGCAGCAGCCTCTGCGGCATCTGTGGCGATCGCCACGGCGATCGTTCGCCTCGGGCGAACTCCACAGGTCGCGGCTCCTGCAGCGATGACGTCGATGGCGAACTTGTAATAGCTTGTGCCCCATCAGCCTTCGGCGTGCGTGTCGCGTCGAGTACGTTGAGGTTAAGCGCAAAGCGGCTTTCGAGGTCGGTCAGGCGGTAGAGGCTGTCCTTGAGCACATCGGGGTCGACGTTGCGGCTCTTGGGTTCGAGGACGATGCGCAGATCCTCGGCGCTTTCGTCGCGGATATCCTCGAGGATCGGCAGTTTCTTGTCGGCGATGGAGTGCGGCATCTCGAGAGCTGCCAAGACCACAGCCAAGCTCTGCCTACCATCGCCTACCAGACCCCTTCCACCACCGAAGCCAAGGCGCTACAATGTACAGGTCACCATCGCCGGCACCGCGGGGCCGCCCCTCCCGCCAGGCAAGGGCGGCGGCGACGACCCCGCCTCTGCCGCGCTGCAGCGCTCGACCCGACACCGTCGCGCGCCGGAGACCGCGCCGTGTCGCGCGCGCTCGGTTCGCAAAGGCACGTGTGGCAGTGTCGGGTTCCGCAGCCGCTGGGCAGCAACGTCCGGATCACGGGCCGTGCTGACAATCAGCTTGTACGGCGATCCCCAGCCTCGACGCATCGCCGGGGCCGCGCTGTCAGGTTCGTGCGTGCGCGCGAGGGGGCCGCGCCGCCCCTGAATGAGGGTGCTGATGGGTATCGCCATTGCGTGCTTTCCCAAGCCAGCGCGCTTGGCAATTTCGCGGACACCGCCTTCAACTCCGCTGACGCACCCTTGCACTCACCCAAGGCCATCCGACACCCCGCAAGCACGCTCGACCATCCCTCGGCAACAGCAGTTTCCCATCTCCGATGTCTGAAACATGCCCTCAGGAAGAGAGGTAGACGACCTTGTAGGCCGCGGCTATATAGAGGTCCGCGGAGAGCTCGCCGCGCGCCTGCTGCGCGGCGAGCGCGCCACGCTGCCCGTCGCCCTCCTCGACCTCGGCCGCGACGCGATCCGCCGCCGTCGCCGCCACCGGCGTGGCAAGCTGCTGGCGCGATGGCCCGACATCGTCGCTCTACAGCTGCCAAATACTGCCGGCGGGACAGCGCTGGTCGCGGGCGGCGTGCTGGGATCGAAGCATTGGCTTGGCCCAATCCGCATGATGCGCAACACGATTGGAACTGCGCCGCCGCAGACATGGTGCCGCTGGATGCTGTCTGCGTCGATGGACCGTCGAACGCGCATGAGGCGCGCGGTGGGAAGGCCAGAGGCGGACCCGGCGGCAGCGGCGGCGGCGGCAGGGGGCAGGGCGTTGGTGCGGACGCCGTCGGCATCGTGCGGGAGCTGGCGGATGCTCGCTATTGGTGCTGATCTCGGCGGCCGAAGGGCTGCCACTCGGAAAGGCTGAGGACCCTCGTCTGGCGCCGATGAGAGTTGCCGGCTCGGCGTCGACGCCGCTTCGGGGTCAGCATGAAATATTCGACCGTCGTCCGGTCCGGAGCGGCGGCATCACAGCATGATGCTGGTATAATATTGGCTCGTCACCAGCGCAGCTGTTGCGGCACCCGCATCGCACTGCCAGGCCGGAGGGCCGCACGGTGGCCCCGAGCTGCTTCGTCGCCGTCAAGTCCCTGCGCGACGCGGAGCAGCGGCTTCCGGCGCAGGCCGTCACGCGCGTGGCGGCGGCCACTAGGACCCCGTCTGGTGAGCCTACCGCCATGGCTGCCCCCGTCCCGACCTTATCCTCCGCTATTGCTCGTGCTCCGCTTGCGGCGGATGCTGCGCCAGCAAGTTAACGTGCTTCCAAGGGTGGTCATACCTTGTGGGTTGACACAGGGGCCAGCTACTGCGTTTGGTGTACCCTGAAGACCGGCTGCCAGGGGAGCAGCTGCTCCTGGCGGTAGTCAATGAGAGACCAGCAAGCTCCTGCTGACAGCGGCGGTGCCGCTTCGACCAGGACCCCGCCAAAAAGCCGACCGACGGTGGCGCAGCAGCTGGGTTTTTTCGATTTATAACGTGTACGGCCGCAAAAATGCCTTTTCGGTCTTTTACCGCATTGGGGGCGGGAACAAGGCTGCAAGCTCTCCATATGTAAGCTCACACCTTTGCCACTTCTGCTTGTCGTTACACCACGAATCCAGGCTTGCACTACGCATCTTAAGCTTAGCTTCCCGGATGACAGCGGCGCCGCCGTGTACGTCACATCTGCCTCCTGCCGGCCGCCCGCACGCAGCTGCAGCGGCTCCGCGCCGCGCCGCTCGCGGCCGCGCCGGGCGCGCGGCTGCTGCAGGCTCGGCTGGCCGGCACGAGCGCGCAGCTCGCGCGGCTGGCGGATGAGGGGCAGGGCGCTGCTGGGGGCGAGCTGTGGGCAGTCTGGCGGCCCAGGGGCGTGGCTTCTAGCACGAGGACGATGCACCAGCCTTGGCACCATTAGATGTTGCAACGCTCCACTTGCCGGCGTCGGCCTCCGACCCAGCAGCAGTGCGGGCGGCGTTGCAGCAGCAGTCGGCCGCTCGCGCTGGACGGCGGGGACCGGGGGCCGCCGCAGGCGATGCCGGTGCAGCGGCTGGGTGGCGCCGGGGTGAGCGGCACGGCTGGTGGGGGCGGCTCTGGAGAGGATGACGCGGGCAGTCTCCGTGGCCGCCAGACCACATGATGATGCTTCCTTTGGAGACGGCTGGAGCGGGGGATGTGGGCACTGTGCGTGGCGTCCTTCGCGCGTGCGGGGTCGATGGATCCACTGGTGATCGTCGGTCGCCTGCGCGAACAGATCGATGCGGTCCTGCTCGATCGCCACCCATCCGGTCGGCTCGAAGCGTTCGCCGACCGCGTCGAGCAATGCCGCCGGGGTTTCGAAGATGCGCGCGCTCATGCCTGCTGGCTCGATACCGAAACGACTTCGCCCGCCATATAGGAAGACAGGCGCTCGCGACGCCGTGATACTGGACGGCCTGCCGTTGGTGGGGCCGGGCGGCGACGCAGCGGGGACAGCGACGTGGAGGCGGTGCCCTGGGACGTCCCGAGCTTCGTGGCCACCTGCAGCGGCTGGCCGGGCTGCCGGACAAAAGAATTGAGAATACATAATCTTTCCGGCGCATGTTTACTTATCCAGTTTCTCAAAACTGGAATTGTTGCTGATAAATTCCGGAACGATCTCTTTCATCTTGGCAACGGCTATCAAGCGCTATTGTGCTTTGTTGACAGTCTTACCAGCTCCGAACACCTCCTGCGCCCTGCGACCAGGGAGCCCGGGCGCGCCCGCGCACTGGCCGGACGCTTTCGCGGGCCCGGGCGCCCTGCCCGCCTCTGGTGTCGCCGCCGGTCTGCTGGGCGTGCCAGCCCCTGCTCGGCCGCCGGCCAGGTCCTCGCGACGCTGGCAGCCGACGGTTTCGAAGCAGGCGGCGCTGGAGCGCCTGCAGCGGCAGGCCGACGCGGCTGACGCGCGCTGCGACACCGCGGCCGCGCGCCTGCGCGACATGCAGGGGCGTAACCAGTGAGCGCCGCAGCCGCGATCTGCCGCCGCTTCGACCTTTTCCTGGCGTCGCGGCGCCTTGCGCACCCGCGCCGCCATTGAGAAGCCCATCTGAATCCCTACTCCTAGTGATTCAAGCACACATGGAATCAACAAATTGCATCAAAACATCCAGGGCAGTATCCGAGGAGGTCCAGCACCGCGCCGCATCATCGAGAGGAGCTCGAGGCGTCCCTTGCGACCTCCGGCGCCGACGGCGCCGCCCCAACGGCCGCCTGCCCCTTGTCCGGCCAGCGTCCGCGTCATCCGGCCGATGACCTGCAACGGCACCAGTTCCTCGGGGACCAGCTTGGTCGGGTCGAGGTGGTCGAAGGGGAAGGCGTCGGCTTCTTCCTCGGTGAACAGCTGCACGGCGAGGTCCCGGCGGGGAAGTTGCCCGCTTCGATGGCTTCGACAGGTCACGGCGGTGGAAGTCGTTGTCGGCGGCCTGCAGCTTCAGTGCTTGTCGGCGGCCTGCAGCTTCAGTGCTTCGTCCCACACCGTGGACTGGATGCCCAGTACCGGGCCGCCAGGGCTGGCAACACATGACCAACCCCAACTGCTCTTTTCTCCGCTGTGCAGGTGCCTAAAACTGCGCTGCAACCGAAAACACGTGACACTTCGCTCATTCGATGTTCTTGAGCTGCTAGCGGTGCTACTCAGGCTGCATGAGCTCACGTACACATGTCATGCGGCGCACACCAGGATCCTGGCAGCGCGCAATCTCTGTTGTATATGTTGGCTCGCCACGCGGCTTGTCTGCTGGCGATTGCAACGTTCTTCGCACCTCCGGAGTTGCTTGCGTGTGCGCCACGAGCGCCCGCCCGACGCCCTGCTCCCTTTGCCGATGCTGACTCAGAAAAGCCTGCATCTCCCCCTGCGAAGAAAGCTGAGGCTATTGCCCAGGCAGTAGCCGCCGGAAGGTACCTTCGGGCAGGGAGCGTTTGCAGGAAATCGCCCTGAAGTACCTCCAGGGGTGGACGGCCTGAGCCGCCGCTGGAGTACCTCAGGCCACAGCGGAAATTCGTACGTGCAGCGGGCCATTGCCAAACTACCCGAGCTCGAAGGAATCGTGATTACGCTATTTTATATGAACGAAAACTCGATCAAAGAGATTGAAAAATAACCGGACTGCAACGGCCGCCAACTATGCAGGTGAACGGCAGGAGGGCGTCATTGCCAAGCGGAGCGCCGCTGGCGGCCGCCCTGAAAGGGCAAGGAGCTGGACACTGGGGGCTTCAGCCCTGGCGCGAGAGGCAGCTCTATAAGCAAGGAAGGCTTGTGCCACCTGCCACCAGGCCGACGGCACCGGGCTATCGGCTTCGGGCTTCCCGCCACTCGCCAATACCAAGTGGGTATGCATCGAAGGCTCGGCGCCAAATTACCAGTCGTGCCCGTACGGCCCGTTCTTGACGATCCTCTGCGTCTTCCAAGACCCAGGGAGCAGCCGAACCGGCTGCAGGCGGACCACACAGAGGAGCGGCTGGCCGCCCTCAGACAGAAATGCATGAAGCCTGGAACGCGCGAAGCGCAGAGGCCGCCGCCGACGCCGCGCGTGCCGACGCCGACGCGGCGCGCGCTGACTGGCGGCGGTCCTCGAGGCGGCGCGTTTGGGGACCGAGGGGACCGCGCCGCGCTCGAGGAGGCTCTGGGCCGCCGCCGCGCGCGAGCCCGAGGCGGAGCGCGACGCGGCGCGGCGCGCGCT
>NNCB01000551.1:0-16407 GCA_002317545.1 Scenedesmus quadricauda | reverse complement strand
CGCCGCCGGGCGCCATCCTTCTCAGGGCACCAATGCCCACGTCGATCACCTCCACCCCGCTGGCCGCCGGCGCCGCCTCCGCCTGCGGCGGCGCGCCGGCCATGCCTTGGCGCCGCGCCCGCCACTGGGCGGCGCCGCCGGCCCACCTGCTGGCACGCCGCGCGGCAGCCCTGGCCGCCCTGGGGGGTCCGAGCTGCCGTCGTCTTTGCGGCTGAACTGGCAGCCCAACAGCTGTCCTATGTGTGGGACCTGTCGGGCTGGCGTCGCCGGCAACCCAGGGGCAGGATACCTGGTGAGGCTTCCAGACATGCAAGCCACTTCATGCATTTATTTGCTGCGCAGGCATAAGGCACCCACGTCGGATATAATCACGTGGCCCAGTGCTTCAATGCGGGCTCGTCTGCGATGCGGCAGTACCGGCCGCCAGCTCACCTACACCTGCATCGGCTGCCACGGCGTCGAGGGCTATCGCAACATCTATCCGCACTACCACGTGCCGTTGATCGGTGGCCAGTCGGCCGTCTACCTCAACAACGCATTGCAGGAGTACCGCAAGGGCACGCGCAAGCATCCGACGATGCAGGCGCAGGCGCAGAGCTTCTCCGACCAGGACATCGCCGACATCGCGGCGTCCTCTCCGGCTGCCGCAGTGCGGCGCCGCCTCGCACACTCCGCGCTCATCTGCGAGCTCAGCCCCGCGGATGGCGGCTTGCGATCGCTGCGCCTTCTGATGACGCATCCGCCGCTAGCAGCAGGCCGACCACCGACTCCTCGGCAGCGTGCGACTCGAAACGGCGCCTCCAGCCCGCCCGCTTGATCGGCGTCGGGACGCCCTCGCCGCGCGGGCTGGTCGGGTGCTGGCCAGTGCGCACCAGCCTCTGGCGCAAGCCGCCCGATACTCGCCCTTTTCCATGACATTGGCATGGGTGCAGGTCAGTCCCGAAAGATACCAGGACGCAGGGGCCGACCGGGAGAGCTGGACAGCGTCCTTCAGCTGGGCAGGTGTTCACATTGGACCGCCTGGGCAACAGCGCCAGACGGCCCCGCGGCCGTCGATGCGGCAGTATTTAGTGCGCTGACGGTCCAAGCGCCGACAGCGACGTAGAGCGCCCGTCGGCGGCGATGGCCGCACGCGCGCGTATCGTTGCCCGGCCGGTCGAGGCGGTCAGCGACCTCGGCTGCTTTCGGCAGGGGGGACCGCGCAATCTGCTGGTCCAGGTGCTCCGCGACAGGCCATGAGCCGCGGGCGTACGCGGTGAAAGCGGCTTGGATCTCCCCCTACTGAAATTGACTGCCGCTCCGCTCGTCCTGAGCGTGGTGATGCTTTCGGCTCCGGCACACGCTCGGAACATGAGTCGACAAGGATGCCGCGGCCGCAGCAACGCGCGTGTGGCTGCCAGGCGGCGTGCCAGCACCCAAGGCCATAGCAGCCGCGCTTGTGGCGGCAAAGGGCGCCTTGTTGCCCGGGGCAGGCGGCGCGCCCCCGCGCCCGACATGCAGCTGCGCCTCAACGGGTCCAAGACGATCGCTCGGCCACAGTTTCGCGAACTGATCGCGCAAATCTATCAGGATCCGGTCTTGGAATCCCGATTCACACCGGAAGTTTCGGGCAGATCCTCTGGCAACAGCGTTGAGCAGTGGCTGCCGCAGCCGGTCGCGCTGTCGGCAAGGCAGCGGCCGCGCCGCTTACAGGCGTCGCACGACCGGGCGCAATCGGCGCCCGCCGCAACGGAGCGGTCGGCTCGTGCCCGGCTGCTGCCGTCGCCGCGGCGCGCGCGCGGGGGCCGTACCAGCTGCAGCCGCGGCCGAGGGGCGCGCTCGAGTCGCTGGTGCCCGTGGCCGCCGATGTGGTGCCGCGGCCTGGGCAGGCGGTTGTGGCGGTGAAGGCTGTTGGCACAATGGGATGTCTCAAGTGAGTGGCGGGAGAGATGGATTTCGGGCTTCTCTAGCGGCTTGCGTGCCTGCCTACAAATAACTCGTCATCCTGAACTTGGTTCAGCATCCATGGCTCGAACTCGGTGCCTGCGACGATGGATCCCCGGATCGGGTCCGGGGCAAGTCCCAAACACAGGCTCAGCATCACCACGCCTGCAACCCCCTTCACCACCTGCACAAAACCCCGAACCCAGGTCTTGGGCATGTACCCCGGCGACCCAGGCCTCCCAGGCTCCGACTTTGCTGGTGTCGTTGCCTCCGGCCCTGATGCCGGCGCCGCCGTCTTCGGCCTCACCACGGCGCCCTCGCATCCCACGCGCTGTGCTCGCCGCTGGCGATGGCGCCGATGCCGCCAAACCTCGGATTTGAGGCGGCGGCCGCGGCGCCCACGGTGCTGACAACCGTGAACGCCGCGCTCCGCCAGCTGGCAGGCCTGCGGGCCGGCGAGTCGCTGCTGGTCCATGGGGTGGCTGGCGGCGTGGGGCTCGCCGCGCTGCAGGCGGCCGTCGCCGCAGGGGCGCGCGCCCTGGGGACCGCAGGCGGCCCCGCCAAGCGGGCGCTCGCGCGGTCGCTCGGCGCGCGCGCTGTCGTCGGCAGCCGTGACACGGGCTTTACGTTGACCTGGCAGTGGCAGCCGGCGGCGCGGACGTGGTGCTCAACTCGCTGACGTCACCCGGCATGGTGGGCGGCGCGCTGGCGCTGCTGCGGATTGGCGGGCGGCTGGTGGAATCGGCAAGCGCGACGTGTGGACTGGTGCAGCGGTGGCCGCTCAGCGTCCCGACGTGGCGTACAGCTGGTGACGGTGTTCTTCCTGCCCGAAACCTTCCGCCGGACGATCCTCGCTAGCGCCGCTGACGTGGCCTCCGCCCGCTAGGGTTGTCGCAGCCTGGGGGGCGCAATGATTGTCGACGACGAAGCCGCGTTGCGGCAGATGAGCCAGGTGGGTTTTGTGTTGCTATTGGGTGTGGTCTTATGTGGGTGTGGGGATTTTCATTGTTGAACGTAGTTGGAACGCTCCAAAGCCGGCATATGGCCACGGATGTCTGCAGAAGTTTGACCGGGCGGTCAGCGCTCCAGGTGTGCTGGGATTGCGAGTCGGCCATGCTGCTCAAACCTCGACAAAATGGATCTTACCGCACAAAGATTTGTTTGTTGGCCTTTGCCAGACCGAACCGCTAACATCTTGGTATCGTTCTTTCATACGCGCGCCCTCAATGGACTTCCGCCAGTCGGTACAAAAAGGTGAGGCCCGCACGTTGGCAAGGCGGACGTCCGCACCCGCACCGCCGGCCCCGGCGGCCCAGCCACCACCGGCGCCGCCGACGCCCTCGCGGCCGGCGGCGCGGGAAGCGTGCTGGTCACCGGCGGCACCGGTGCCTTGGGCGGCCTCGTGGCCGCGTGGCTGGCGGGGGCCGGCGCGGCGCGCCACCTCTTCCACCAGCCGCGCCGGCTGCCTAGCAGCAGGAGGCCAGGTGGCGCCCCGCTGCCACGAATGGATCCGCATCCCCGATTGCAGCAGCCGCACCATCACTGCCTGCGACGCCGCGTCCGCAGCAGCCGTGGCGGCCCTGCCCGCCACGCTCGCAGCGCGCGGCGCGCCGCCGTTGGCGGGGGTAATGCACGCGGGCGGCGTGCTGGCAGACGCTTCGCTAGCCAATCAGACACTCCCTGGCGTGCGCCGCGCCGCGGCGCCCAAGGCCGGCGCGCTGGCCCCCTGCGCCGCTCGCTGCTGGCCGCCGCGCCGCACGCAGGTCGTGCTGTTCAGCTCGGTTGATCCCTGCTGGGCAGCGCCGGCCAGGCCAACTACGCCGCGGCCAACGCCGCACTCGCGCGGCGGCGGCGGCGATGGGCGGCGCGGGGCTGCCGGTCAGGAACGTCCAGTTCGGCGCCTGGGCGGTCGCGGGGATGGCGGCGTCGTCGGCGGCAATGTCGAGAGCGATCGTCTGTCGGTGGCGATGATCGGCAATGGCACGGATGACATTGGGGGGCACAGCAAAACAGGCGCAGATGACGCAGAGGTGCGGGTCCGCTGTCGTGTTGAAGTGCCGAGGCGGGTAGCTTGGGCCATTGACCGCGGCGTCACTTCAGGACTGGTTTGCTTCTGGGAACCCAATGCTTTGGGGATGCTGAGGTGACGGCCTTCGTTTTTGGGTGCAATACCCGGAATGGCAGCAGGCACAGGGTGACTGCCATGTCAGCAGCTGCTGGCAGCATTGTACGCCCGCCCAGCCCTTCCACCCCTCAACCCCCCCCCACACACACACACACTGCCCCTGGCTCCCGAGGTCGGCTTCCAGGACGCCGCCCGTCCGGACGCGTCCCCTTCAACTGGCGCCGCCTGCGGCCGGCCGCGCCCACACGCCCCAGCTGCTCCTGGAGCACGCCCCCAGCGCCCCTGGCCCCGACGCCCCCGCCTCGGCAGCCGCCGCCACGGCCGGCGCAGCCAGCGCCGGCGCAGCCGGGCGCTTGGCTTCGATGGCGGCGGGCCAGCGGCGTGAGCTCGTGAGGAAGCAGGTCGAGGGGGTCGTCTCCGACGTGCTCGGCGCCGCCGTGGCGCCCGACGCGCCGCTGATGGCGGCCGGCCTCGACTCGCTCGGCGCCGTCGAGCTGCGCAGCTCCCACAGCTCGCTGGGGCTCGGCTGCCGGTCGGCCTGGTTTGCCGTCCCCCTGACCTGACTTCGCTGTTGAGGGCGCTGTACCAGGGGCTACCGAGGCAGCCAGGCGGCCAGCGAGGCGGCAGCTTCCTCGCCGGCAGCGACTGGCGCGGGTCTGCAGCCGCGCGCGGCCGCTCTCCAAGGCCGCGGCATGATCGCTGTTTCTGCAGCCGCGGCCCGTGCGCCGCGTGGCGCGGCGGGCTGCGGCGATGGCTGCGGCGGCGCCGGTGCTGGCGGGCGGCAGCCGGGCGCGCTGGGGGATGCCACTGCGGCAACGCCGCTGGAGCGGTGGGACGTGGAGATGTCCCTGACGCAGGAGCGGCCGGCGCGCTTCGGCGCTTTCATCGACGGCGCACAGGTGTGGTCGCAAGTGCTGCGCGCACCTGCCGGTTGGGTTGCCCTCTCGAGGATCCCGACGCTTGCGCTGCAGCCCGGCCGCGGGGCTGGGGCGCCAGAGGGATTTCATGAGCACCTCACCTTCCAAAGCTGTCCGAACGACTCAGCGGTGCCCCTGTCGTGAATTTCTCACCCGTCTGCACCCACCGCCGTGCACTTCACTCCTGGAGTCGCAGGCTTTGATGCGCGCCTTTGGGCTGTCTGACGAAGAGGCTGTGATGGTGGACCCCCAGCAGCGCCTGCTGCTGGAAGCTGGGGCGCAGCTGCTGGCCGCGGCGCCGGAGGCGGCCAAGGATGCCGTGGGCGGCGCAGTCGGGGCGGCTGGCTTGCGATGTCGGCGTGTTTGTCGGTGAGTCAGCGCGTATTCAACTACGAATTCTCTGCACGCATGCCAGTCCTTGGCCACTGGGCATTTGGGCGTAGCTACGCTATTGCCGCTGATGCAAGCAACGGCCAGCCCGATCTTTCTGAAGTGTGACATGTGAGTAGGAAGCGATTGTGACCCTGGCTGCATTGCTACCCCATAAAGCATGTTCATCCTCTGCCGCCCAGGATGATACCGCGGGTTACCCGCAATTAGAAGATACAGGCAGGATACTTGCGGCCTTAGAGCAGGGTGGGGTAGATTTTGTTGAAATAGGATTTCCGTTTTCCGATCCGATGGCCGACGGCCCGGTGATCCAAAACAGCAGCCAGCAGGCCATTGAAAACGGCATGACGCTAAAAGTGTTATTCGAACAATTGAAAGGTAGCACCTCGGCGGCTGGTACCTGCGACATCAATGGTACCTTAACCCTTGTTCTCTCGCGCCTCCAGGTTCCGCCATCAGCGTGGCTGCCGGCCGCCTGTCCTACACCTTTGGCATGCGCGGCCACTGAGGGCTGTCGAATGCTTGCAAGCTTCAGGGCAGGATCCTCTCCAGGTTCTGATACTGCAATGCGAGCAAAGCACTGTTCGCGTTCATTGCCAAGCTTTCGTCAAGGACGTCGCAGATATGAGCGTCTCTAAATGAGAACCCGATGGCAATGAGAAGTGAGTCTGGAGTCAGTATGAATCGCTTTAATCGATCAAACAGAGCCGTGTAGGGCTGCTTTTGCGTTAAGTCGTACTTTGATGGTGTGGTTCACTGGCTCCGTTGATTCCCGCACACTGTGACAGCATGCGCACTGCTGTGCCGTCGCGATTCCCAGCCAGAGCGTGCTTGGAAACCGCTTCTATTCCGCATCGCCAGGAATGCTGGCGCCTGATCGCCGCGCAGACGCTCGACGCAGCGGCAGACGCTCGTGCGCGGCGAGAGCCTGGCGGCCCTGCTTCTGCACCACCTGCCAGGTGGCACGGATGCCGCCGTGCCGGGCGGCGCGGCACCAAGCTGGGCCCTCGCCGTGCTGGCTGGCAGCGCCGTCAACCAGGACGGCCGCGCATCGGCCTCACGGCGCCCAACGGGCCGGCGCAGCAGGAGGTATCCGGCAGGCCCTGGCGGCGGCGCGCTGGAATGCCAACAGAGCTAGGTTTTGGTGTGTCATGCGCTCCAGCACTCAATCCTCCGCCATTCTAATGAGTCGTCTCACGTATCTCCAGCTTCATTGATCCTATTCGACTGCAGCCATTCCACAATTAGGCTTTCAGGGTTTTTTTTCTTCACCCAGTCTATTTGTCAGGCCTCTCTTACTGTTCATTGTAATAACACGTTACCATTGTTCAAATACCCCTCCCTTGTCTTCCTTCTGCAGGTCGACCTGCTGCAGCTCCATGGCACAGGCACCAGCCTGGGTGACCCCATTGAGGTCGGGGCAGCCGCCACAGCCCTGTCCAACGGCCGCGGCGCCCGCACACCTGCCGGCGGTGCCGACGCAGCCGACGCCCCGCCGCCGCTCACGCTGGCGTCGGACAAGAGCGGCGTCGGCCACACCGAGCCGGCGGCCGGCCTGACGGGCGTCCTGCACCTGCTGCGCGGGTTAGCTGGGCGTGCGGCGCAGCCGGTGCTGCACCTGCGGGCGTTGAACCCGCACCTGGCGTCCTCCCTGGCGCCCGGGGCCTTTGCCGCGCTCGGCATGCCCCGGCAGGCGGCGGGGCGCCGGGCCACGGCGGCGAGGGGAGCGTGTCGGTGGAGTCAGCAGCCTTGCTTTCCAGGGCAGCAACGCTCCATTGCAGCGTGTCGATCGGCCCGCGGCCGCGGCCGCACGACGGCCGGCGCCGGAGCGGCGGCGCAGCTTGCGCAGCCGTGGCGCAGACGGTACGCGTATGTGCTGCCGCCCGCCATGCGCTGCTGCAATCGGCGTCCCCTCAGGACGCCGCAGCCGCCGGCCGCAGCAGTTCGTGCCTCGCCTGGCGCATCCGCTGTCGCATTTTGACAGGTCACGTCGAGGGGCCAGGTCGCTGGCGCCTGGCGACCGCGCTGCTGGAGGCGGCGCTCGCGGCGGGCTGCTGCCGCTTAGCTCAGGGGCCGACGACGGTGGCAACCTCGTAGGCCTGTCCAAGGTTGTGATCTCAGCGCCGCTGGTGCTGCCGGCGGGGGGGGAGCTGGGGGGCGCGGAGCTGCGGGTGCATGCCACCCAGCGACAGGAGCCGTGAGCGTCTGCAGCCGCGGCGCTGCTGCGGCAGGCGGTGGCGTTGCGGAGCACGCACGGGGCAGCGCGTTCGCCTGTCGGCACGCGGCAGCGACGATGGCGACGGGGAGGCGTGGTCAAACGCCGTGGACAGCGAGTTTGACCGCGCGGCGGCGCGCGGCCTGGAGCCGCTGGACACGCGGCGCCTGTACGCTGACCTGGCAGCGGTTGGCCTGCGCTACGGCCCCGCGTTCCGGCTGCTGCGCGCCGCCAAAGCCGGCGCCGGCGCCGCCGCGGCGCGGCTCGGGCGGCCGGCGGTGGCGGACCATGGCGCATGGCACGTGCACCCGGCGGCGCTCGACAGCGCGCTGCAGCTCGGCGCGGCAGTGCGCGGCGCCGCGTCAGATGCGGAGCGGCAGCCGGCAGCTCGCGGACCTTTGTACCTGCCAGTCTCGAGCTCTGCGCCCTCGCGCCCGCGGCAGCGCCCGCCCGCCGCGGGCGTGGGATGCGGACGGCGCGACTGCGGTTGCGAGCGCGCCTGCCGGCGTGGCGCGGAGCATGCGCGCTGCCAGCGGCGGTGCGGCGGCGTTGGTGAGAGACCTGCGGCTGTCCCTGGGCGGCCGCCTGCTGTGCAGCGTCGAAGGGCTGGAGTCTGGGCGGTTCGCGCAGGCGCTGCTCGGCGGCGCCGCAGCCGGCACGGCCGCCCCCAAGGGGCCCCGCGCCGCCGCTCGGCTGAGGACCTTGCGGAAATGAAGAGATCTTGTACCAGATCATTGGGTGGCCGATGCCGGTCAGGGCATAGGATGTGGATCCGCGCCACCGCTGTCCACCGATGTCCCGGGCATGTCGCCCTTGTCCGGCGCGCGTGGCGCCGTCCCCGAAGCTGCAGATGCCGTCCAGCTGCTGCAGGGCTTGTGGCTGCGGCGCGCCAGTAGCAACACGCCCCGCTTCGCGTGCTTTTTCGCTCGATCGAGTTGTTCCATCTGCGGAGTCGGAGAGGCAGGCGCAGTCACCGATCAACAACGCTGCTCGAATCCGGGTCCCGGTCATGCTTGTCCACGGCGGCAAAGATGAGATTGTTCCGATAGTTCACTACAACAGGATGACCCTCTTGGCCGGCGGTCCGCACCCTGTTGGTGGTGGAGGACATCCTGGCCGAGGCGCCAGCTCAAATGGGCGTATGACGATTATCGTGTGCTGATCGCGGGCGACCATGACGCCGCCATCGATATGCTGCGCGCCGAGGAACCCGATGTGGTGACGCTCGACCTCGGCTGCCGCGGCCGCGCGGCGACGGGCGACGGGTGCCGTGGCGTTGAACGCTGAGTCAGCACTGCGCCCTGGCTAGGTGCTGCTGGCAGTGAAGGCCGTAGGCATCATCTTCCGGGACGGCTCAAGTCAGGGGTGTTTGTGCGTGTTGCACCGACTAAACATTCGAGCTGCAGGCTGCAAGAAGGCATTGCTTTGCTGGTGACTGGAATATTGTACCTTTCTTGCAGCAGCAATTCCAGTTCTGATACTGAACACTACGTCCATGTACCTTTGAAACCCCCTGATCACCTCAAGCCATCCCCAACCCCAGGTCCTGGGCATGTACCCTGGCGACCCAGGCAACACCTGGAGGCGACTGCGCCGGCGTCGTGCTCGCCTCCAACGCCGCCGCCGGCGCGACGCCCCAAGGACCTGTCGTCGGCATCGCGGCCGGATCCCTGGGCTCTCCGAACATCCCCTGCACACGCTGGTGCCGGTGGAAAACGCGGCGATGGCCGACCGCACCGTCATCCAGTGGGACAAGGACGACCTGGACGTGCTGGGCCTGATGAAGGTGCGCTGCCGGCTGCAGCGGGCGGCGTCGGCCTGGCGGGAACCGCTGGTGCAGGCCTGGGAGCGCGGCCGCTGGCCACGGCCGGCAGCCCCGCCAAGCGCGCACTGCTGCGCTCGCTGGGCGTGGACGCCGTGTCCAGCTCCCGCGGCCGGGCTGCTTTGAGGAGTGCGCTCTGTTTGGCGGCGCGACGTGGTGCTCAACTCCCTGACGTCACCGGGCATGGTGCGCGGCGCGCTGGCGCTGCTGCGGCGCGGCATGCGGCTGGTGGAGATCGGCAAGCGCGACGTGTGGCGCGGCACTGCGGTGGCCGCTCAGCGTCCCGACGTGGCATACAGCCTGCTGGCGGTTGACTTCATGCCTGAGGCAGGCCTGCACGCGCCATGGCGCGGCTGTCGGCGCGCCTGGCTGCGGGCGTCGTGCGTCCTCTGCCCAGCGCAGTGCACGATCTGCGCATCGCGGCAGCGGCCCTGCGCCAGCGAGCCAGGCGGGCCAGGTAGGGCAAGGTGGTGGTGCGCGCCTCTGGCGCCGTGCCTGCCGCTTCCGGCTGGTGGCGGCAGAGGCATGCGCTCACCACCGTTCGCAGGGGCGGCGGGGCTGTATGGCGCAGTGATCGTGCTGGGCGGCACTGGCACTCTGGGAGCCTGATGGTGCGCTGGCTGGCGAGAGTGGCGTGGGCTGGATCCCTGCGCAAGACGCAGCGGCGCCTGTCGGGGCACAGCTGTCAGGGCGCGCTTTAGCCGTGCCAGCGCCGAAGGGCAGCCGCGTGTCGAGGGCGTGCGACGACCATGCGCGCGGACGCAGCTGCTTGGAGGCGAGCCTGGGCGAGCCGTGACGTGCAGGGAGGCCGCACGGCGCGGCGTGCATAGGGTGCATAGCGCTCGCCGACGACCGCGAGCGGCGTGCGCAAGGTGACGGGATGCCGCATCAGAAGATATGTCATCTCTCTGTGAACAGTGCTTGCTGTGACAACAAGTCAGCAGCTGGTAGCCTACAGGCCACTTGTTGTTTCAGCCACGAGTACCCTACACTTTTCAATCCGCTGACTCTCTTCTTTCATTATCCTATTCTTTCCCTTTACCCTAAACTGTGCATACAAGTGTATGGCCCCATGGTCCAGGCCTTGGAGCTGCTGCAGCGCCTGATGCGCCGCCACCCTGTCGCCACCACCGTGCTCTTCAGCTCAGTGGCGTCCCTGCTGGGCAGCCCCGGCCAGGCCAACTACTCCGCAGCCAACGCAGCACTCGACGCGGCGGCGGCGGCGCTGCAGGCCGGCGGCGTCACGGCGCTCAGCGTGCAATGGGGCGCGTGGGCGGGCGCGGGCATGGCGGCCAACGACCCCCAGACGGCTGCGCGCGTGGAGCGTATGGGCATGGCGCTGGTCAGCCCGAAGGCGTGGCCTGGCCGCGCTCGAGGGCGCCCGACCGCCTTCGCCGCCAGCACCAGCCCGTCGTGGCATCGACGCCAATCAAGTGGCGCCGCTCACCGGCCCGCCTGCCGATCCGCCTGCCCTCTGCGAGGCGTTTGCCGCAGCCCCTGCCGCCGCCGCCGCCGCTGGCCCCTCGGCGGCCACAGCTCCGGCCCTCGGCTCGATCGCAGCGGCGTTGCCGCGGCCGTCGCGCGGTGGTGGGGCGGGAGCTGTGGCCTGACGCGCCGCTGATGGATCGCGCTGGACTCGCTGGGCGCGGTGGGCTGCGCAACGCGCTGTCCGACAAGTTTGAGGTCGACCTGCCGCCCCGCTCACGTTTGACCACCCGACGCCGGCGGCGGTTGCGGGTACGGAGAAGGTCCAGGGGGCCAAGGGCTTAATTGAGCATGGTGCGGCCGTGGCTGGGGCTTCTCTTGCGTTGGATTGGGCGACCCGCCACGGAGCTCTTGAATTGCTGCAGGCACCCGATTTGTGTGATGTTCAGGACCGACAGATGCACCGACGCTTCCGCGCGGCGTTTGCGCGCTGCCAACCATGTCCAGGCTTCATCGCCACGACCAAGTTCCCCGGGCATCCCAAGCGACTGCGCCTCCGCAGCTCCAACCGATGCCCGCGATCCGCCGCCCTGCAGCCGGCCGCTGGTCCCACGCGTCGATGGCCGCCGCTGCGCGCGTCGCGGCCCCCTGCTGCTGACCGCGCTGTCGGTCCGCTTCCCTGGCGCCGCGGAGGCGGGCGGCCTTACGCGGCCATGCGCGACGGCTCGGAGCTCCACTCGGCCGCCCCCTACCCCCGCTGGGACGTGGACGCCGTCTACCACCCGGCCGCCCCTGACGTCAGCATGACGTCATCGCCACGCGTCTCGACGCGCTGGGGCGCCTTCCTGCCCGACGTCGACTGCATCGACGCGGCGGCCTTCGGTCGTCCGCCGCGGAAACGGCCATGAAATGGACCCCCAGCAGCGCCTGACTGCTCGAACAGGTGGCGGATGCCGCCGTGGTCAGCGGGCGCCCGCTGCACGAGCTCGCGGGGTCCCGCGGCGGCGTATTTGTGGGGTGCATCAGGCTGGAGCACGGGGAGCGCTGGCGCGGTATGGGGCGCCTGGCAGCAGCATGGCGGTGACTGGCAACGGCCTGGCGTTCATGGTGAGGGGATGGGGCTGCATGCGCCACGTGTGTGTGTGTGTGTGTGTGTGTGTGTGTGTGTGTGTGTGTGTGTGTGTGTGTGTGTGTGTGTGTGTGTGTGTGTGTGTGTGTGCGCGTGCGTGCGCGCTCGTGCGCGTGCGTGCGTGTGTGCATGCGTGTGTGTGCGTGCGTGGGTGCTATTGTGTGTGCGTGCATGTGCATTCATGCTGGCTGCCTACAGTGTAGTGTGTGAGCAAATGATTATCGAGTGTTTGGTTGTGTGGTCATTAGGCACCTTCGCCTGTCATGCTGTTCAATCATCTGCATACACGTTTGCATAACACACAGCTTTATCGCTTAAACACTCACCTTGATCGCTTGTGGCATGAACAGTACCTCCTGAAACGCTCACGGGTACTCTTCTTGATAAAGTACGTCTCCTGACACGCATCCTGCCCTTGACACACCCATTGAACCGCACTGCAGGGCTGGGCGAGTGTCGGCTTCTAAGGCCTGGGGTGGTCCTCTTATATTGCTAATTCAACTGTGTGTAACGAAACCAAACCTGTTGCTGCGGCAAGATACCACCAGTCTATACCGTGGTGCCGATCAGCTCTGCACAGGATAGCTCGAGCCGGCAAAATACCTATGCGGCACTGGGTGGTGAAACTTACAGCTGGAATACAGGTGCCAGTAGCCCGTCCATTAACGCGACCAATCATGGTGTGTATGCATTAACAGTTACACGCAACGATTGTTCTACAACGGATAGTGTAACGATCAACAAAGATTGTTACCTTAATTTACCTAATGCGTTTACACCAAACGGTGATGGGGAGTCAGATTACTCTTCTCCATTTGAAAATGATAGCCGCCTTTGTATACCATCTTCAACAGGTACGGCGCAGTGCTTAGCGGATGCCGAGCTGCTCGAACACGGCGAGGGTACCCGAGTAACCGATCACGGTCCTACGATCCTTGGACATCGACTGCACCGAATCCTCGGTTAAAGGTTTCACGTCCTCGAACGGATTGCGGGACTGTAGCCCGTGTCGACCGCCATTTCAACACTCCGTTGTCCTCATGCGATCTGGCGAGGATGTATGCATTCATTGGCGATGATGATCTGATTGCACCGGAGATCGTCAACGTCGCCTGCAAGGCGAAAAGCCTGGGTGTCGATGCCGTCCGTTTCACGTTCCCGATCATATTCTGCACCGTTCATTCGGGATTAAGCATTTTCTCGCACCGATTAGGGCTGGCAGTCAGCGACCACGGCGGTCGCCGCAAATGGCGGCTGCAGCAGCGCGCTAGCCCGAAGCCAAGCAGTCCCGAAATGCGCAACCCTCATGATCTGACAGGCGATCCGTGAGCGCATCCCATTGCGGCTATAAGCTGGATGCCGGAATCGGTGCTGAAATCGAAGCAGCCGATCCCAGGTTCGAGCGGGTTGGTGCCGAGAAGCCGGGCAAGGTCGCCAAGGAAGAGGCGTCGCTCACGAGGATGCTGGGTGTGGGTTCTCTGGAGGGCCTGAGTTCTGTGATTGGTTTCGTAGATTTGGAGATGGTACTGATCCTGGGGCACGATCGTGGAGCGCAGGGAGTACCTACGGCGACCTGGTGGAGTCGCTCTTCAAGCGGAGCATCGCCATCAAGGATTCGGTTTAGTCGACCATACCCGGTCACGCCTTGCTTGGAGCTAGTTGTCTTTCGATGGTTTCCAGCTTATGCTTTTGCTGCTCAAAGGCCTGCCGGTCTTCTGCAACCAATCCCTGCCAGCGAAAGGTATCCCCGTGCGCTTTTACAGCTTTTTTGCTGTGCTGACGAGAACACCACAAGGTGCTTTGTCAAGTTGTGATGGGTGCAGAGGGGGAGGAGAAGCAGATCGGCGACGAGTGTGAGCGGGGTGAGGGCGGTTGCACGGATGCAGGCAGGTGAAGGGAGCAAACGCTGGGGTTGGCATGGTGGCCCCAGCCCTTGCTGGCTACGCCAGCTGGCCTGGCTTGTATGTTCCCTGAGCCAAGTGTCTGCTGCAGGACCTGCTGCAGGGTGGATGGTAGAGCCAGGCTGATGCTGCCGCTGGCGCACACACACAATCACGTGCGGGCGCGCGCTTCATCCCATTGCAGGCGAGTACCTCCTCAATGTGCTCATCGTCAACAAGCCCACATACAAGGGCCTCATCGTGCCCGGCGGCAAGGTAAGGGCGTGCGAGGGTGGGACCAGCTACTGGGGCCAGATAGCAGCGGGGCCGCAGCGAGCACATTGGGCGTGTCTTGCGGCAGGAAGCTAGTCCGCAGGGCAATGCGAGAAGAGTGTGTGAGGGCGCCCTGCGACAGAGGTGCGCCTCATGACGCTGCAACCCTCGCGTACTTGCAACCCTTCAATTCGTGGGCTCAAACGCAACCCGACACCCACCGCAGGTGGACATGATGTTCACCGCCAAGGGCTTTGGCAAGGAGGATGGTGCGTCTGGGGTTAGGGGGCTGCACGGCAGTCGAGCGGGCCTAGGCTGCTGGAGCACGTGACAGTTCAGTGCAACGGCAGCAACGCCAGCCAGTGCTCCTCGACCTGCCAGGCCACCACGCCCAACTTCGATCGCGGCGTGCTTCGGCTCCCTGCGCTGCACGCCAGCGCGGCACTTGGCGGCGCACCCAGGATGAATCAAGCTAATCGCCCGTTCCACGCAAAGAGGTGCCGAACCCTCGAACCCACGACCACCTCCAACCCCTCCCCCCAACCCCCTCCTGCAGTGGTGGAGGATGACAGCGCCCTGCTGGACATGCTGGACGGCGGCGAGGGAGTGGGGACGGTCAAAGCGGTATCCGGTCGCGGGGGCTGTCGGAGGATCATAAGGCGCTCTGCGTGCCCCATCGCGCCCCTTGACGGAAGGGGCTCCACTTGATCCATCCGGGTCTCGCGGGCAAGCGGTTGTGCACAGTGGTCACCGGACCGTCACATCGCAGATCGCCGCGCGGGGCACACCCTGCATGACAGCCATGTTTCACAGCCAAGTAATTGATTCGAAAGACATTGGCAGGACTGGTGCTTTTTTCGCCAAATTGCGGTTTTTACGGGACGTCATCGCTTGGAATGCGCGTGGAGCATCGTCATGCACAGGTGTATGCCATCAGCCAGGCACAGCAGCTATCGACAGCAGGTGCTGGATAACAACGGGCGTCACATGGCTGATAAAAACGCTCATAAACCTGAATCACTGGGGCAGCTCTTCACACGGCTAAATGCCGGTTAGAGCAGCATCGCCGACCATATGGTGATCGCGAGCGGCCGGTCGACGCGCCATGTCTCGGCCATCGCCGAAAAACTGGCGCAGCGGATCAAGCGGCCCCTCAAACATAGGCGGCCCCTCCGGGGGTCTCGTGCCCGCGGCCCTCAGCTCCTCCAGGCCAAGTGACGCGGGCACCCCTCATTCGCTCTTCTGGTGCTGCGGCATGCTGCGCACCGGAAGCGTGTGCATCGCCCCAAAGCCGCAAGTGCGTCCTTCATCACCGCTGGATGCTGTCCCGCACATCAGCATAGCGCGCATCAGTGGCTGCAGGAGGAACAGGGGAAAGGGGGGAAGGTTTCGTCAGCGTATGGCCGCGGCCCTGGGCTGGAAGTGCGGCACGCATGCCAGGGTGCTTTCCTGTCCATGCAGTGAACGCCATTGAGGTGGCCGACAAATACATCATGCCCAATCCTGCGCACTGTCCCCGGCCCCCAAACTGACCCTCCACTGCTTCCGCCCATCTACCGCTTGCTTTTGGCTGCGCAAAGCTCAACCATGTCGCTCCTCCTCACTCTCACACTCACACACACACGCATCGCCGCTCACACATACATGTGCACACGCGACCTTGCGCAAGGCCGCTCACCCCCACCCGCTGCGACTAGGCAGCCAGCTGCCAAGTCTCGCTGCCCTCCCCTAAGGGTAGGGCGGAGAATCTTCAGTATCTGCTCTGCCAACCAATCGCCCATGCCATGGCCGGCGCAGTGCGCCACCAGGGCGTCGCTCAACACGTCACGCGCCAGGACGGGGCATCTGGGGGCAGCGGTCGGGGGTCGGGGGTCGTGGCGGCAAGGGTGTGCGGGGTGCGCTTGCGGTGGCCTGGTCGCTGCAACGGGCAGCACAGCTCGCGCCGTGACTGGGGTGGTGGGAACCCCTGCGCTGCGATGCGCGACTGCCGCAGCGTAAGCCCTTGTGTGCTTGCTGGCGCTTCACCTGTGTCAATGAGGATGCGCGTGATGTCAGTGCGCCTGCCACTGCGTGTGAGGTTGACGATGGGCGCAGTCCTGCGCGGGCGCCGTGTGTTGCGTACTGCTGTGAGAGGTGCGTGCAGAGGCGGCAGGAGCCTGGACGGGCTGACGCCCTGGTCAAAGACCTGGTTAACGCTTTCCCAAATGGAAACGGGGGCCATCCGGAACCCAAAACGCCTAGAAACGGTAGATCTGCGGCTACTTACCGACGACATCCTGGACCGCTCCCCCCCGCTCCCCCTCGTCCC
>NNCB01000550.1:0-16428 GCA_002317545.1 Scenedesmus quadricauda | reverse complement strand
CGAAGCGACGAAGCCGATCGCATGCTCGACATGGGGTTCATTCCCTTGACATTCGACCGACATCGCCGAATCTGCACGAAACTCCCTGCGACCCGCCAGACATTGCTGTTTTCGGCAACGATGCCGGCGCCGATCAAACGGCTCGCGGACAAATTTCTGTCGAATCCGAAAACGATCGAAGTCGCGCGTCCGGCGAGCCGGAACGAAAATATCGAGCAATTCCTGGTGCGGACGAGCGAGCGCGGCAAGCGCGATACGCTGCGCGATCTGATCGAAGCCGAGGACGTCAACAGCGACCTGCGGAGATCAAGTTGCGGCAACGCAAGACGACGCGATGCACGAGCGCGCAAATCGCTCGCCGACGATGGGATACAGCGACGAGAGGAGATCCAGGAGCGGATCAAGGACCGACGCGCCAGGCCGACTTCAGATCCTCTTCACGCGCACCGAATATACCAAGGAACAATATCGCAGCTCGATGCTCGGTCGACGAGCGCGCGGTGCTCGGGCCGTCGTCGGCGTGCGCGCAGCTCGCCGCTGTCTGGCCTGCCAACCCTTGCACCTCTGCGCCTTTCGCAGGCCGTATCAACGAGGTCACATTGCGTCCCGCCAGTAGTGTCAAGTCAAAGGTACTTAGGGTGCGTGGTGTGATGAGAAGGCCCGCGCTGGGGCGAGGGGTGGGGAACCCACAGGAATTCGATCGTGCCGGCGCCGCGATAGCCCATTTTGGCCATCGCATCGGCGCAGATGCCGCCCATGCGGGCGCGTTCCTCGGCGGAGATGATCGGCGAGGGAGCTTCCTCGAGCACTTTTTGGTGGCGGCGCTGGAGCGAGCAATCGCGCTCGCCAAGGTGGATGGCATTGCCCTTGCCGTCGCCGAACACCTGAAGCCACGCACACGAACACCCCCGGCCACCCACCCACACGTACACACACCCACAGCTGCACCTACGTGTGCAGTCGCTCCTGCGCACACTCACACACATACGAGCCACACACACACAGACACACACACACACAGACACACACACTCACGCACACACACAACACTCACATTGCAACTCGCGTCAACCGCCCTGCGGCAATCAGGCCCTGGACCGCATGAACGAGCAGGCGCTGACAAAGACGGGGCAGGGCCTGGGCAGCGCGTCCGAGCGCACGCGCACGTCCATCACCGCGGGGCTCAAGCGCAAGCTGAAGGCCTCATGGGGGAGTCAGCGAGCTGCGGGCAAAGGCGAGCGCATGGGGGGCGCGGGCCAGGTGGCGCCGTCGAGCGGGCGCGGGCGCGACTGGGGCCGCGCGCGCGCCGAAGCGGGGCTGGGCGCGGCGCTGGCGTGGGTGCCGCCACGGCGTACCAATCGGAGACACGGCGCCATGGCTCCTTGGCTGCACACAATGCACAAGGGCCTGTAGCGCCATGCATCCCATCGCTGCTCCTGCCTGTGCCTCCCGCCCAGCGGCCCCAAGCGATCCCCTCGTACATGCTTGCCTTTCAACCCCCACAGATCCAGGATGAGTACCGGGAGGTGGTGGAGCGGCGGGTGTACACGGTCACGGGGCAGCACATGCCTGAGGAGGACATCGAGCGCATGATAGAGACTGGTGAGCCGGGGTCGGAAGTGGGACGGGCGGGCGGGCCGTGGCGGGGTCAAGAACAAGCTGCGGTGAGGCGGGTTCGGTGGCGGGGCGCAAGTGTACAGCGGTGGTGCGGTGGCCGACGTCGAAGCGTGTGGTCTGTTGAGCTCTTGCCGCTCAAGCGGTCCGTGCTTGGTGGGTGGTGCTGACGTCGCCCGTATCGACCAACCTGCATGTCGCTGATATGGGCCTGCGCCGCACCCCGACTCGAGAAAGCGCAGCGCCTGCTCAGACCGCACATCCGCACCACCCACCACCCACGTGACCTTGCCAGGCGAGGCTGAGACGATCTTCCAAAAGGCCATCCTGGAGCAGGGCCGCGGCCGCGTGCTGGCCACGCTGGCGACATCCAGGAGAGGCACAGGTGAGGGCGCCACAGGAGCCCGCCGCACATTGGTACCGGCGACATGAGCGTTTCGATGGCGGAGAGGTAGTTGGCCAGGGGACGACGACCCGACCAGCCCATCTCGACGGAGTGAGGCACGACATGGCGATGGGACAGATCTGTACGGGCGGGCCTTCGTGAGATTCGCGCGCGGGCTGCAGGCTGAGTGTCCCGCAGCACCCCGTGCCCGCCTCGTGCCAGAACCACCTGTCACGTTCGCACCCACCCTTTCTGCTGTCCACACTCGCCTGTCCCCCCTCCCCCAAAACAACCACCCTCACCATCCCCAGCGCCGCAGGGCTGTGAAGGACCTGGAGCAGAGCCTGCTGGAGCTGCACCAGATATTCCTGGACATGGCTGTGCTGGTGGAGGCGCAGGGGGAGATGCTGGACAACATCGAGAAGCAGGTGCGGGGGGGTTGGGCGCCCGGGCTCGCGCGAGGCCGAGAGGACCGTTTTGCGTGGTTTGTCGATCGCATGTAGGCGGCGTTGATCGCAGACTGGGCAGGGTGCTGACGCTGTCGGCGTCAAAACTATCGCTGAGGACGCCGCAGCCCTCCTCCTAAGGCCGGCCGTCATCCGGCATGGGCGCGTGCCCCGCGCTTCCTGTCCCAATGCTGACGCGCCGCCTCTCCCGCGCGCGGCCCTGTGGCGCCCCTTAGGTGTCGCGCAGCGTGGAGTACGTGCAGTCCGGCACCAGCGCTCTGCAGGACGCGAAGCAGCTGCAGAAGAGCACGCGCAAGTGGATGTGCTGCGGCATCATCACGCAGCTCATCGCCGCCGTCGTGATCGTGCTCGTCGTCGTGAAGCCGTGGCAGTCGCGTCCACCTCGCACGACGACGGCAACAGCTGGCGCCAGGGCAGGCGTCGGCGCCCTCAGGATGACGTGCAATTTTGGCGCGCACGCGCTGGAAGTTTCGACATTGGCCGAGCCCGGCGAGCGGGCAAGGCAGGTTGCTCCTGGCTGCCTGGATTGGGCATGGGTGGCTTTGGGGCGTCCACGCACGGCTGCGCCGCAAGTCGTGCAGCATGTTTTGCTCTGGAGTATTAATTTGCTTTCGACCGTCGCTGTCATCCCTCCAAATTTCGGCAACATGCACTCATCACTGCCTGCGCAGGCGCCGCACGGTTAGAATGGCACTGCATCGCGGTCACAGGTCCTGGCTTTACTTTGACCATCGGCAAACCACTGCGACTCTACGCCATAGAAAATTCACACCTGTCTGTGCTCAGTAACATGATTGATTGATGGTGCAGAACTATTACTATGCAGGTGCTGCAAACGTCCGTCAGCTGTTCGCACGTCGGCAAGAATTGCAGGTCCTGCGTGTCCATCACGGCGCATCGCCGTCACATGACTCCTCGCATCCCGACGCGGGGTCGATGCACGCCTCGTGCACCAAAGTCAGCGGGTGATACTCCGAAACCCCGCCCAGCGATCCTCCGAATGGCGCATGTTGAAATCGCCCCCGAAAATCAGCGGCGCCGCAAGGTCCTGCGGCCGGCCTGCAAGGCGATGAGACCCGCCCTGGCCTGCGCCGCCTCGTGCTGTGCCAATATCGCGTTCATCGCGTCGATCTCCAGCCGGCGCCTCTCCTTGTGACTCATCGCTGCTGACCCAATCGCGGCGGCCGGACCCGCCTTCGCGCAGGAGCCGTTGGCGCCGCCGATGCTGCTGCTGCTGCTGCTGGCGCCGCAGCTGGGGACGCGACTGGATGCCGCGCCGGCGAGCTGGGCGCTGGCTGCCGCATCGGCGATGTCATGGGCACGGTGGCGACGGTGCTTCGGGATCTTGGCCGGTGATAGCGGGGGAGACGGCTGCTTGCCGGCACGCCACATTCCGTGACCTGGTGCTGCTTCGGCTGGCCGCAGCGGCGCTGCTGGTGGTCAACCAGCGGATGCGCGGCATGGTTGCGTGCCGCCGCACTGTGGGCACTTGGCCGCGGTGTACGTGAAGCAGTCCAGCCATGCGCTGTGACCTCCCCAAAGACGTTGGGCATGATGCTCTGAATTCTGAAGGAAGGCGGCTCGGCCTGGTGCTTCAACCCGACGATGCCGTCGCGGCGGACCATCGACCGGTGGATACGAATGAACTGGTCGGGATTCATCCGCGCTTCCAGCGATTTGATCGTTTGATGGATCAACCAGCTGCGCGCCCCCACATGCAATCGCATATAGTCGCGTTCGGCTTCGATCAGATCGACCTGCGCTGCATCGACGCGCAGCATTTCGCCGCGGTTCTGTACCCAGAACTCGCTGATCCATTTGCTTTTTCTGGCTGCGAGCCGTTCACCCCGGGAGACGTGCAGCTAAGATGGCGGGCCCTGGGATCGCGGGCATTATAATGTATTCTGTGTTATTTTCCAGGGTATGAAAGATGTGATTTACGGTGGCAGCGGAACTGCCCGGAGATTACAAAACCTGAAGACCAAATACCCGGCCTATCATTTTTATGCCAAAACAGGAACGATTAATGAACAGACCTCTAAAGGTAAAAGCTCCAGAAGGCTGATCGTACTGGCTACCGATACTGACCTGCGCCAGGGCGCGAATATTGGTAACGCAAGAGTTTATGCCTGGTTCTTTGCCATTGAGAATACCGGGGACTTTGACTGAGAATCTTTCAGGGACATCATAGAGACAGACAGGCGTGTTCATAAGACTACCACGGCACCGATCGCATGAGTTTTGCTTGAAGGGAAGCGCGCACAGCAGGGCACAGTAAAGAAACGGTAAATGGCGTTACGCTGCAACCTTACAAGGATTTTAATGCAAACCTGTGATGTATTGTATTCAGGACCTCCCTTTTTCTGGGGGCTGCAGTGAATGCGCAATACTGGCATGCAGGATCAAATCTGCACATCGTCTTCACCAGGCTTTGCTAGTAGCACTTATGCGCAAGCCCCATAAAAATACCCTGGCGTAACCTGTTAGCCTCTTCGGCATCACTTAACCGGTTAATTTATCATGGTTTTGGGCGGCAAGTGTAGTAAATATGGAGTACTAGACCATTTTCTCGATGGATTTCTTTTGGCCGAAACCATAAATGCTTATGGTACACAAAAGCAGGCCCAGGATGAGATTTTTATAGTTCATCAGATAATTATTTTACAATAAAATTTTAGTGCGCTTTACACTACGCTAGTATTCCAAGCTGCAGGTCCAGCGAGCGAGCCGAAGCAACCGGGGCTTGCCCAAGTGCGATGGGAAATTGACTACGGCACCACCAAATGCCGGCTTATCCGTCATTTTGTTGAGGCAGGTGAGCCCTACCGCCTGACGATAGATAGAGATTGGACTTTCGGCGGATTAAGGCCCTGGCGGCCACTTCATTCGTCGATGAAGTCTGTCGAACCCGGCACAAGTTCCCCAAGGCCTAGCGCTTTGATGGTACGCTTTTGCTTCTCCGGGCGATCAATCGTACTCTTGACCTGTAGTAGATACTTGTACTTTTGCCAATGGTTACTTTCAATTTAGGCTTACCCAATCACAAGATTGACTTAGCCGTTAAAAACTTTCTCTAGTTTTACGCCCCGTTGGAAAGCAACCTGGTGAGGTGCACGCATTTTTAAATTTGAGCGCATCACCTTGCTTCACTACCTTGAATTGTGAATCTTTCGCACTTCGCTCAATCACATCGCTTAACACCCGCACTTTCCAGAACCGGCGGTCGCTCAGCTACCCCTCCATCTACCAGCGAGTGGCTTGAAGGGTGCCCATTGTGCCGGCGTTCGGTGCAGGTGATTGATGGAGCCTCTTAATAAATCCCAACGACAGCAGGCTCCTTTCGCCGAGTTCGTACGGCTACTTTGCTATGTCCCTCAGTTCATAGGTGAGCAAGCGCGGTGATGCAGGGTGCTGCTGGTCTCATCTATGTGCAGGCAGCAGCATGCATGCACGTTGCAGAGCCAAAAACTGGCTCGCAGCTGACTGTGTTCAGCACGCATGCATGCCCAGCGACGAATCTCAACTCTGGCGCACGCCAAACTGCCCCTGGGGTCGACGACTGTTCGCGATATCCTGCGCCAGTCGGTGTTCCTGTTCGAGGTTGCTGCCAAACCCGACATCCATTTCACGGTAACCACGCCCGACCGGCTCGAACCGCTCATCTGCGATCGTCGCCTGTTATCGCAGGCGATGACCAACATTGTAAAAAATGCGATGGCCACTGGCGAATCGAGCTGCCGCGCATCACTGTCTGAAAGCCCGACATCGAGGTGGTGGTCAAATCGACGCGTGGGCCAGGACTTGCGCGAGCGTGCAGCAATCTGGCTGCTGGCTGCGTGACTGCGGCATCCTTGCATTGCCAACGCAGGTGCCATGCAGGATTGACCCAGGCGCCGTCCACAGCGCGCGCCCAGGTGATCGCCCAGCCTCGTCGCAGAACCTTGACTGACGCGTCGTCCCCGAACGACATAGCCCCGACAGCGCCATCGAGATCACCGCCGCGGGGGATCGAGGTCGCAAAGGTCAATCCGACCTTCAGTCCCAGATAGCGTTCGCCGCGGTGAGCTCCTCGGCTTCCTCCGGGAAATATCTTGACAGTCGGCCGCACGCCTGGCTTCACGAGCTGCCCTCCGAGGCTCAATCGCACAAGTGCTGTTCAGGTGTCAAGCAGTCCCAATCAAGAGCGGCATACCAATCAGCCGCTCCTTATCACCTGCTGACGAGGAGTCGCCTGCCGACTCGTTTGATTCAAGCAAACCTGCCGACACACATGCCTGTCACAACAACACCTCATCCGTCCAACTCAGATCGAGCCCGCAGCTTGTGCAAAATGGTGACATCGGCCAGGGCATCATCGGATCAATTAGGTTAGTGCGCTTGAATGTGATTCCACCCTCGCAGCAGTATCCTCCGTGTGCACACCTTTGGTCAGACGGCTCTCTTGAAGCTGACCTTTTGCGATAGCAGCCTGACGTCCGTTCTTACAGTTACCCGACTCACCATGATCAGGCATGATTCACTGTCTGATCTCAGGGTTGCAGCATCAGCGTTACCTGTTGCTGCCTGCTGTCCCCCGTACATCTCGCTTAGTCAGAAACTTCATTCGTTCATGTGTCGCATTCGAATAACTCCGTCGCCTGCCCGTTAAAGCGCTTCAGGGTTTGCAGGGAGGTCCATGCGACCGTTGCGGGCGATCGCAGCGGGTCGGCCCGCGGATCGGCGGCGGCGCCAACGGGCAGAGCTTCTCCACCACGCAGGCCCGTGCCGCTCCTGTGTCGCAACAGCCTGAGGCCCAGCCGGCAGCCCAGCCGGCACCCCAGCCGGCGACCCAGCCGGCGGCGGCGGCGCAGCCCGCCCAGCAGCCGGAGCCCGATCCAGCCGCCAGTCAACGCCGCGTGGGCAGCAGCCAGCTTGGGCTCGGCTCCCCAATCGCACACTTGTCGGAATCGACCCGCATAATGTCGTATCCCCGCCCAGCAACCGCGATCCGCGCCAGCACCCCAATCACCGGGACGGCACCCCGACCTCAGCCGGCACCCCAGTCGCCACCATCCCACCAAGGCGGTACCAACTTTGCCGCAGTCCAGCACTCCATTCCCAAGTACGCGCAGTGCGGCGGCAAGGAGGGGTCCTGCTCTGGTCCCGTGCGAGGACCTCCCATTCGATCATCTGCTTGTGAGCCAGGGCCTGAAGCACCTCGGTCACAAAGCGTGAGAGCTGCGCCACTGCCAGTTTATACCACTGATATGGCTGCTTGCTTTGCCTGTCAGCGCAAGCGCTGCGTTGCTTGATTGCTGTAGGTGCTCGGGACTTTGAAGGGTCTGTTTGGTATAGGCACAGTTGGCCGCAGCAGGTATGCCTGCCAGGTTGAAGATCACAACGTCAAACCAGCCCAGAATTTGACGGTCACCAATCTTGACCCAAGTCACTGCAACTCTGCATCCTTTCTTCCCAGGTACTTCTGACAGTTCCTGTAGGAAACAGAAATTGCCGTAGTATTGGGGGCTAAGCCAGGCCAACCCACGTCGGGCCTGAACGGCTGCCACCTGCACGTCCTTGACGCTCGTCAACCAGCTGCGGCGGTTTGGGCGGCGATTGCGCCAAGCTCGCGGGTGCTGAGCTGCACCCCTGCACGGTCCGTGCTGCGTTGAGGGCTCGTGCCGCAAGGTCGACTCCAGTGGTGGGAGTGCAGGCTCTGATCACAAACCGTCCCCCTTGCCGGTGCTCCTCAAGATCGGTGTTGTGAGGGAAGGCGGCTCCAAGCAGTGGATTGTAGTTCGATATCGACTTTCATCGATCGCAGATTCCCAAATTTTTTGCCATCCTTCCAATCGGTCAATTGATCTTCGGTTGGGACCAACGATCATCGCCTGTGTCGGCGGGAGGTACTCGATTGCTGCCGCTAGTGCGGGGATTGAAGAGTGGGCCATCGTGTCCTACTTTGGGCGGTTGAATTACAGCTTCAAGGACAAGTACCTCTTCACCGCCAACTACCGGATCGACGGCTCCTCCCGCTTTGGTAGCAACCGGCGGTACGGAAACTTCCCCTCGTTTGCGGCCCGCCTGGCGGATTTCGCAGTAGAGCATGTGCTGTCTGACTCAGCCTCCTCAACACGCGCGCTGTCGTAATTATCCCCACTTATAACGAAAAGGAAAATGCTCCACTGATCATTGCTGCGGTAATGCAGCTGGAGGGCGATTTTCATGTATTGATTGTAGATGATGGCTCTCCTGATGGTACTGCTCAAATTGTAAAAGACCTGCATATACAGGAAGACTGCATCTCATTGAACGGTCGGGTAAGCTGGGCTTAGGTACTGCATATATCACAGGGTTCAAATGGGCATTAGCCCAAGATTACGATTTGGCCGCACGCAAAAGCACAGCACCATCCGCACGACACTGCTTCGGTGGCCGCGCCGCCTTCTCTTCGATCCAGAGGTGCCAAAGCGCTGCGCAGCGCGCGCATCACATCCTCCATAGGCACACCCTAGATCGTTCGAAGGAGACAGAGGTGTGCACGAGGCAGACGTGGTGAGTCCTCATGCCTTACATAGTATGCCAAGAATGGGAACAGAGCCTGCTATATTTGCCAATTCTATGGTTAAATCGCGCTCAACCAATACTTCGTCGTGAACTTGCAGCTGAAAAACGGCAGCGAGCGTCGACAAGGAGTCCTTGTCCGTGCCCCAGACACGTCGATACAGACCCCCCCCCAAGGCACCCAATGCGCCCGCGGCCTACCCTCGCTAAGTACTTCCCGATGGGATCATGGTACTGTTCACATCCGCGCGCATGCTCCCATGCCCTTTATGCACGTCTCTGCCTTCAACGTCAGCACCATGCACCACCTCGGCTTCCCCATGCATGACCCGCAGCGCACACCAGAACGGTCACCAGCACCATGCAACACCTCAGCTTCTCCATGCAAGCATCCATGCAAGCCCCCACGCACACGCCAGAACAGTCGGCAGCACTATGCGACGCCATGCAACGTGCAACCCCCACTTTCACCCATGCACCAGCCCCCAAATGTGCGCCGCACCGCAGGTTCAGCAGCACCATGGAGTGGTACAGCAGGTCCGCCATCTCGCTGGCCGCGCGCATCTCGCGACGTCCCTCGCATCCAGCGTCTCGCACAGCTCCCCGGCCTGCTGCGGCAATTCTTGCACAACGGCAAAGGGTCCGCCAGCAGGCCGCCGTCCAGGAGGGCTTGCCCTCGGGGGGTGGGTGGGGTGGACACGGAGTCAAGTCCGGGGTGCGATCGGGAGTATATCATGCGCCACCACCGCCAGTGATGAAGCACACTATCCATTCGATCCTCTCTGTGGCGAAGCCATGGGGAGGATCATCTTCACCCCGCCGCCGCGACAATCGCCGCGCTTCCGCCTGCAGCCCACCTTTCTGATCCCCATCTCGTCCCGCCGCCTGCTGGTTGGTTCGGGTCGATCGACATGAAAAAGCTGGTCGAAGACCTGTCGGCGGCATCGCGCGATCCCAAAGTCGCGCGGATCGCCTCGCTGAACCAGCAAAACCAGGCGCGGATCAGCGCGCTGTCGCAGGCGCGGTCCAACTTGGACGGCTGCTGCTGGACTCGTGAAGCAGATGCGTCAGCAGCAATCGGCGCAAATCGCAGGGCCCAAGAGGATCTTGGAGCGCCTGGAAAAACATGGTTTGGGCGACGGCATGGCAGGCGGCTGCTGTGCAGACACGGCATGGCATCCGTGCGCCGCTCCGCCGGTAACCGGAACCCAACCGAGGCTACCCGCGCATGGCCTGCCCGCAACCGCCGCAAGCCAAGCCTCCCCTTCTCATTTGCGCCGGTGTGGCAGGCCGGGCCGATGGGGTCGCGAGTGTAGATGATCGACGTCCCTGTCCCAGTCGGCAATCACCGCAACACTTTGGTGAAATGGCCGGACGTCTCGCCCTTGCACCAGCCTCCCGCTTCGGTGAAAACTGCCATCCTTCGGCCGCACGTGATCCATTGGGTCGGAAGAGCGGGCTGGTGCCGCAGGCGGCAGCGGCTGGCAATGGGAGGCAGCGCAGCTGCGAGACGCTGCTCGCAACCCAGTGTCCATGCCGCTTAGCGCTGGGCCGTCCTTTCAAATATAAGGGGGGAAGGTCTGGTACCTGAAGATGTAGCTGTGACGTCTTGTTGCATCCGTTTGTTCAGCTGGTGCGCCTTGTTGCAGCTGTCACGAGCGGCCTCGATGCAGATGTACCGCTATATCGACTTCGTGATCCCGCCCTTCGAAGGAAAGCCCATCCGCGTGCGAGACCTTTTCTCGCACACGCTGGGGATGAGCGACCTCGCCTATGACGAGAAGGAATGGGCGAAGCAGGAAAGCTATCAGTCCTTCCTGAAGACGCACGTCCCGCAGCGCTTGTGGGCGCCGGGGACCGAAATATCCTATTCGAACTATGGCGCGTCGCTTGCCGGCTACATCGGCGATCACGGCCACCAGACCATCATTGTTCCACCTGAAGGAGCGAAATAGGCTGACATGCCGGGGACCTCGCTCTCTGGCTTGACGGCTCGCTGCTCCACGGCCGCAGCGCAGGTCACCAGGGTTCTATAGCCCCTGTGCATCTTCCTGCACGGCCCATTGCTGCTGATGCGCGGAACAGATCGCCGTGGCGTCCGTCCCGAGCAACACGCGATTCTGGCGTTGCGCAGCAGCGTGATCAGGATACCGAGATTACGTTTTGTTTCACACCGAGCTGGAAGCCGTATATGAAAGAAAACAGGGGCCTGGACGATGGGATGGCAGGTAATCATTTGAACACCTGTGACGAAAGACTTTGTTCAACAAAGATTACGGTAAACAGAACCACTATCGGTACCAATGGCACGTTGCAAAACCAGCTTACAAATCCAGCGTTCCCAACAAGTCACGCACTCCGTGTGTAGTAAACGCTCCAAGAACAGCCTTTGAAACGGCTATCGGTCGAGATCGAGACAGCGTCCGACTCAGCGGCTGCAGGTCGTAATGCCGCGGAATGCCCGAGCGTGAGGTAGAGCCACCGCGCCGCGCTGCTGATGGTGGTCATACGGAAAACCGGATAGGTGCCGGGCGCATCCTCGGCCTGCGACGAAGCCGGTGCCTGGCCGTGACTCTGTCGTGCCAGGCGCTGGCCCCTGGCCTTGTGGGCTCCGCTTAATGTCCCCTCCGACACCCATCCAGGGACGGCGCCGCCGCTCCAAGCGCTTCGGCCCAGCAGAGCGCCGACGGCGCTCGACAGCCCTGGATTGTCGTCTGGCGCCGCGGCGTCTTCGATCGGCATCAGGAAGGGCTTGTCGAGCGGACGTTCCGGCTGCGGGATCCATTCGTCAACGGCAGCCATCAGCTTCAGGATCGCGTCCTTGCCGATGTTGTCGTCGCGACCTTCGAGGGCGGCGAGCGCCGAACCCGGGATAATCGGAATATTGTCGCCGTCGAAGTCGCGCTTCGACAGTTCTTCGCGGATTTCCAGCTCAACCAGTTCGAGGCCAGGGGCACGTACCGCCTGGCTGACATGCGACTATTTCGAGCGGCGCCGGCGGGCGCTCGCGATCAGCTTCTATGCGATCGAACCCCCATCCTCTTCAACCGCACGGTACTTTTGGGTGTGGGTGCGTTACGGCCGTCATAGCGCGGCGCTGTGAAGTACCTCAGGCCCCAGCTGCAGCTCAAGGAGCAGATCGATTACGTATCAGCGACAAAACGTGGCCTGGGCGACGAGCTCCTCGCCGCTCGCCTGTTGCCGGCAGCGGCGCCGGGAGCAAGGATGCGGCGTCCTCGGATGGCAGCTTCGGCGACCACCCTCCCGCAGGCAGTTGCCGAACAGCTCGATGCGCCGTCGGCCCTGCGCTGCTCCGGCGTGCCGCCGAGGCCATGCGCTTCCAGACTGCGTTCGATATCGAGTGGCGACCAGATCCAGCTGAGGTTAACCCACGCGCTACGCGTTGCGGCTTCATGGTCGTACCGCAGCCACATCTGGACCGACACCGATCCCGCGCGCACCGGGATGCTGCCCTTCGTGTTCGAGGATGGCTTCGGCTATGAACGCTATGTCGACTTATGCTTCGAGCCCCCAGCGCCGCCTTGCTCCTCGCGGGCCCACTGCTCCACCAGGCACCGGCGTCCACGTTTAGGTCCTTGAACGGGGTCCGCCTTGTCCTCCGCGAGTCTTCTCGGAGTGGAACGGTGCCGCGCCTCCCCGCAGGAACGCGACCAACTCACCGGAAGCCCCGACGACCGCGGCGACTACCGGCGTACCGTTCGCGGCGCCGTGTCCGACAGCTGCCGCAACGGCCTGCACGGCAGCTTGATGCGTTATGGTTCTGTTCTCAACCATGGCGGCGGTGTCATGTATTGACCGTCATGAACCGGTCGTTCAGCGCCTTCTCATAGTAGAAGATCGCCTTGCCGGCCTGGCAGCCTCACTCCTGGGTCGGCCGATCGTTCCTGAAGAAGCTCTTCGGCCTGGCGCTGGTCGCAGCCATTGTGGGGCGGCCGCCTTATGGGGTCGCAAAGAACGTCTCAATTCACCCCGTGAGGGTGAGTCTCTTGGCCGCCTTGAAGAGGCTGGGATCGCGCAGTTGTGCCGTAACGGTTTCGTCGAGCCTTTTCCTGCTGGGCGGCGACCGGCAGCTCTGCGGGCGGCGTCGTATGGTAATGGTTGAAAGCCGTTGCGGCGGCTGTCCGTCCACACGCGATGCGGCATCGCTGTCCCGCCACCATCGCGCCAGGTATTGGACTGCAACGGGCGCGCCATGGTGTCGACGCTGCTCAAGGGCGGGTGGGGCGAGTGCGTGGCAATGGGCTCCTGCCGCGCCACAAATGGCTGTGCTGATCCCTGTGCAATCATGACATGACCGTGCTGCACGCATGCACGTGTGCACGCGCGTGCACACACACGCACACACACACACACAGACTCGCCACGCTGACACACCACCGACATGCACGGCCCACAGTAGACTCACACACACACAGACACGTCCCACTTAACTATGACAGAACAAGGTCACACACACCCAAAACCACGTACGATCTGCTCACCGATGCGATGGCGTCCAAACAGGTCGCCCTGATGTCACATGAGCGTCAAGGGCTCCTACGCTCCGTGGTCAACAGGGCCGTTGATCAGCTGGTCCGCAACCACAACCTGCACGTGGTGGTGTCCGCAGGTTAGGATGGTCATGCGCGCCGCATGGCAGGCGCCAGCGACATGTGTCCAGTCAGGGAGTGCATCACCTTATCGAGAAAATGGGCATCAGCGCGTTCAGCCGGGTCGAGCAACGCAGCCTATGTAGGAACCCCTGGGGCGCGCTCTGTTTTCGCAGGCAACAGCGCCCGCGACGCCTGCTTGGCTTCCCCGGGCAGCACGCCGAGCGCAGTCACGGTTGCGGCCATAGACAGCAACCTGGCGCGCTGGGCCTTCTCCAACTGGTGAGGCTGGCCCTCCCATGGGGCTCGCAGGCCCTGAGGGTGCAGTCGGGCGCGGGGCTGCGGTGTCTGCTTCTGCCCTGACGGATCGCGGCGAGCGGTTCGCCGGTGACGACCGAGAAATTCCAGCACTGGTTGTTGAATGACGAGGGCGCGCGCATCGCGACCTCGAGGATTTCTGCGATCAGTGCTTTTGGCACCGCCTTGTCGAGGAAGCCGCGGATCGAGCGGCGTCCGACAACGACTTCGTCATAACCGGCAGGGGTGCCTGCGTGGCCTGTCTGCGCCAGTTGCAGTTCGAGGCGGTCCCAGATTTCGACCAGCGTGTGCCTCAAGACCGGCACCTCCATGGCCGCACGTGGCGCTGCTGCGCATTGAGACGCGTCTGCGTCGGGCTGACTTTGGCTGTTGCGGCCCGGCCTGGTTTATACGCGATGAATCGAGAGGTGTTTTACGTGTGCTGCCTAGAGGTGGCAGCAGACGCCGCCCTGCGCCTATTCCGGGTTCAGGGTTTGCGCGATCTGGTGATCCCTGCGCTCATCTCTCTGCCCTTTCCTCCCCCGCAGCCTTTGTGACCGGCGTCGTCGCGCTCTACATTGAGCGCCACCCGGTGAGGCGCCCAGCCACGGCGCAGCGCGGCGCTGCTTGACCGCAGTCGCCCGTGCGCACATCCTGCTGTTGCAGCCGGTGCCCTCGCCGACCTCTTGAACCCTGCGCGCCCTCAGCGCCCCACCGAGGCGTCCGCACCCAAGGCACCCGCCTCCCAACAGCGCGCCGCAGACCCCACCAGCCCAACCCAAACCAAACCCACCAAACATCTATGCCTGCCTGGGCGCTCCACTCGCGGCGGTTCCAAAGGTCTACGCCAGTCGCCCTGCGGGGGGCGGTGACCGACGACCCCCTCGGCTACGGCACCCTCTTCCCCGAGGTCACCCTGCCCGAGCACGACGGCAGCCACCGCATCCTGCACTCCCGCATCGTGGAGCAGGCCGCGGTGGAGCCGGGCGTGCTGTCCGTGACGCGTCGGACGCAGAGCCGCGGCCGGTCGCAGTGCGGCTGCTGGCGCGGCCGGCGGCGGCGGTGACGGTTTCAGCGAGCGCGGGCGTCGCGTGGGACGGCGCGCCGCGGCGGACGTGCGGCCGGCGGCGGTGACGCTTGCGCCGGGCGACTGGGACGCAGGAGACGGCGCGCGGCGGCGGCGTTCACGGTCCACGCGGGCAGTCGCGAGGGCGTCTATTTCATCCAGTTCATCTGCAAGCGCGATCGCAGGGCTTAATGCAGGGGCTTGAGGGTGCTTGCAGGTTGAATATTTGTGTGGAGATGCTGCAATTTGTCAGGGCTGAACAGCTCCTTGGCGTGGTGTTGCTGGCGTGCAGCCCCACATGTCAAATTGCTCACGTTTCTCAATAAACGCCGCCATGCCTTCGGCCTTGTCCTCGGTCGCGGCGAGGATCTGGAACAGGCGACGTTCGTAGATCAGCCCCTGATCGAGCGTCGTTTCGAACGCCGCGTTGACCATATCCTTGTTCACCATCGCGGCCATCGGCGGCATGCTGGCGACCCCGCAGTCTTCACCGCTTCGTGTAAGGCTCGCGTCGACGACACGCGCCACCACACCGGCGAGGCCGCGTCCAGCCCGCGTGTGGTGGGACCGCCGCCGATAGACGGTACTCTTCCTTTACCACAAAAAAATCCCCGCTCTGGCTGAGCGGGGATTTTTTTATGATTGGAGGAATTGATCAAGGTACCTGCTGTATCTGTGTGCGTTTGCGCGGCACTCGCGCACATTCAAGCTTTCATACCGTATGCGCATGCACGTATGCCGAACATGCGTGCACGAGCGCAGGCACGCCAGCGGAAGACCCCATCAAGACATGATCAGGCGGCACCTGCACACAAACACCCACCTTCACCGCGCCCCCTCAGGACGCTGCACCGGACGTCGTCACGCCCTCATGCCTGCCACAAACATGCAGGCACGTTGCGTACCCACCATGCACGCGCACCGCTCGTTTCCTTGCTTCGTGCATGATGCTTCCTTGTGAGCCGATGCCCCCCCCCTCCGGCGAGCAGCAGATCGAGCTCCTTGCCGACCTCCAGATGGCCGTTGCCACATGAAACCCGCACTGCTCAGGTGACCATCAGACCTGCGGCTCATCCTTCGACACGAAGCTGACCTGGCGAAACCGCCATCCGCGAACATCCGCGGCAGCTGCCCCGTTCGAGAACCTGATGTTCCCGATGATGCCGCGAAGCTGCCCGACGACGCCTCGCTGCTGGACATGGGCGTGATCGATTCCACCGGGGTGCTGGAACTCGTGCTGCTGATCGAGGAAAACTTCTCGATGCAGGTCTTGGACACCGCGATCGTGCCGGAGAACTTCGATTCGGTCGATCGCATCGTCTCCTACGGTGCGCGCGAAGGCCGCATGACCCCCACCGAGCGTACAGGCAGGATGTAGCTTTTCAGCTGGTTGAGCAGCAGTTTGCGGATGCCCCTGACAGCACCCCTGATACTCGGCATGACTCC
>NNCB01000549.1:0-16434 GCA_002317545.1 Scenedesmus quadricauda | reverse complement strand
GCGGCTCCAATGTGGCGACGCAGGATTGGAACAATGCAAGAGTCTCTCAATCCAAGAGTTTCCACGCCTATTGTCGACAGTCGTTCGGCGGTATCTTTCTCTTAGTTACAGTTTCCGTGCTATATCGAGATGCCCAGGCATAGCCCGGCCTTTTGCAAAGTGAATTTCTGATCCTGAAACGACGATGCTCAGAACGAGAAGGTGCAGCTGCTGTCCTGCACCCACGAGTGCAAGTGGCTCGGCTGCGCCAATCCTGCCGTTGACTGTCAATCAACGGCACCAGGCAGTTACGAATGTTTTGCGCGCGGTCGGACGACATCAGCCTGCGGCGACATCCATTGCCGCGTCGTTGGCCTCCTCGCAGATGCACCCCCAGCCCAGGCTGCACAGTGTGCATCTGCAGGATGCCGAAAACTCCTAGGTACAGCTGTGATCTGGGAAGTGATTGCCAGGAGAGCGCGGCATGCAGCACACGTTCGAAGTGGCCGTCAAACACGGCGTGAGCTGAGCATGCAGGGCACATCTCTCTTCTTGTGCGGGCAGCAGCGGTCTCCCGTGGTCGTGTGTACCTGTGGAAAGCATTGAGGGGGAGGGTCTCGAGGCGAGTGTGCATAAACAACTCAGCGCTTTGCAAGAGGGGTTGCAGGTCAAAAGTGGTGGTCATGTCCCAGAGGTATGGGCGCATGCGGGGCGCCATAGGCGTAAGCGTGCGCCATGATCTCACCGGGACTAATCTACCGCTTAGAGGGCAAGCTGACACCTGAGGGCCACGCTCTTACCCTGAAGTATCTTGATATATTTGAAAAAAATACTTCTGAGTTGCGATTTCGAGGGCACCAAGCTCGCAAGAAAATACAGGGAGCTGGAGTCACGCACTCGCGGCCTATTCGCCGATATTCTAGCGCAATATGAACAGAATGGTATAAGCTCTAGGCCGTGACCCGCAATGTCCGCAACCGGTCGAAGCTGCCACTGCAGCACCCGTCGAAGGGCAGCCGCGGTGCGCGGGCCAGGCGCCGAATCTGCCGTGTCTGCCACCGATGGGAGCTGGCCCCTGCTGGACTTCGGCGCGGCGTTCGCGGCAGGGGCAGTCCATGCGCAGGCTGGGGCGGTGCATTCGATTGCTGGTGGCGCTCAAGGCGGCAGCAGCATCCTGCAAAGGCGCGTCACACGAAGACAAGCGGCCCGGCGGTGAGACGCGCCTTCTGGCCGCCAGCCGTCGTTGCCTGCCGGTGTGCCAACAGCCTGCATGCAGCCCGCGCCGGCACGGGGCCATGCAGCACCGGTGCCACAGCCCCCGGCGTCCCCGCGCGCGGCGCCGCCCCGCAGCTCTGCGGGGTGTGACACTGGCGACGGCTCGGCAGGCTGCCCGCACGTGACGACGCACGCCGCCGCGCAGCAGGGCGTGCGTGCGGCGCCAGCGCTCGCTGCCCTGCTTCAACAACGCCTCTGCACGAGCCCCCGGCCCCAGCGCTCACACCAGCCCCGGCGTCTCCAGGCTGCTTCGCCCAGCCTGCGCTGATGGGCTCGCAGCCGAGACAACCGAGCAGGGTCGCCCAGCGACAACGGCCACGCTGCACGCGGTGCTGTCGCAGCAGCATGCCGCACCCCAAGACATGGTCGGGCGCTGACCCGCAAGTGGCAGCAGCAGGGTCAGCGCCATCAACGGTCGCAGTTGCGGCAGCACTCAAAGCCGCAGCTTTGGGGGCGGCTGCAGAAGCGGTGTCTGTGAGTGATGATCAACACCAGCAGCGACAGCAACAGCAGCCGCCGCTGCCGCAGCAGCAGGAGCAAGGGCAGCAGCCACAGCAGCTGCAGCAGCAGCAACAGCAGGAGCAACAGCAGCTGCAGCAGCAGCAGCAGCAGGAGGCACTCCTGGCGCCGGGCACACAGCTGACCTGGCTGTCGAGCACCTCGCGGGTGGCATTCGACCCGACCCACAGGGCGGCTTGACCTGCTGGTGGGCAAGAAGCTGGTGACCGGCAGCTATCGGACTGTGATCGAAGATACCTTGCAGGTCGACAGCAGGCGCTGATGGCAGTGCAGCGCTGGGTTGGCCATGGGTAGTTGGCCGCCCATGGGTGGCGCATACGGGGCCGCGCCAGGCGCATGCGACGCTTGCAGGGCGGCGACGCGATCGGCGAGGGCTGCGGTGGCCTCTTTCCCGCCGCCGCACGCGGCATGGCGGCAGCGTGTTGGGCGCATCTGCCGTGGCCTGCAGGACGCCGCGATGTCGCAGCGCCGTTCCGGCGGAAGGCGGTGGGACAGCCATTGGCGGGCCGTTTGGCGGCGCCGGCTCGAGCTTCGGGGGAAGCGACCTCTCACACTACTTTCTGCCATGTTGATTGGGGGTGTGGCACTCGCGCAGACAGCATGCCCTCAAGGTGTCGGTCCAGGTTCGCCGCAGTGTGGTCCCAGCGGTGGAGGCGTCGATATGACGCCTCCTGCTCCGCGGGAGCCTGCGCCCGGTGGAAGTTGCGGCGGCCGATCGCGTTTGCATGGCCGACCACCACGTGCTGCGCGCTGAGGCGCTGGGCATGGTGAGCGTCGGCGGCGGGCAGCTGCGGGCGCTGCTGATGGAGTATGCTCGGGACGGCAGCCTGCTGGACCTCATTGACACGCGGCGGGCAGAGCAGCAGGAGCGGGTGGGGCGCGGCGAGGCCCCGGGCGATCTGTTCAGCGACGACGAGATCCGCCAGGTCGCGCGCCAGGTGGCGGTGGCGCTGCACCAGCTCCATGTGCACGGGAGGTTCATCCACAGGGTGAGGGGCTGCAGGGGCATCAATGGGGGCTCCGGAGGTGTGCGCTCGGGGTGCCGCCATTGGGGGGAGTGGAGCCGGCAACCCAGCCAGTGTGGGGCACACAGTACGCTCAGTCGCTTTGTCTCTGCTTGTGCGTGCGAGGACACAGGTGCCCAACAAGCTACTCCCAAGGCCGTCCTCCCCGAGCCTCCCTCCGAGCCGCTTTTTGAAAACCTAGCCAAAAACTGGCTCCCTTTCCAACACCAGGAAGACAACTTTGTCGATTTCAAACAACACGCCACCTACCCCGAAATGCCCTCAGCGTCGAGCCGGCAAACATGCTCCTGAAGAATCAACGGCTCGGCTGGAGGGCTCCTGTTCATCAGCTGGGGGACATGGGAAGCGCTTCGACATCATCGCTTCGGCAGAGGGCGTGGCACACTCGCCAGGTGGGTGCTTGTGCACTGCTCGTGAAGCTGGCTGAGCTGATGCTACCAGCTACACGCATGCAGCTGCAGACTAGCATGCTGACGCAGGAACAACTTTGCGCATGTGAATGCAATTCATAATTGCCAGAACATCTCACCGCAGCGTGAGCAACATCCCGCCCGCCCGCATATCGCATCCCGCCTATGATCCAGATGCTCATTTTATGCCGCCTATCTCACGGCTCAGCAACCCCATGCATGAATGCCCTGTTCATGCTGTCGAGCCTGCACACCAAGCGTTCGAGCCACCCACTGCCGGGCAACCACTTCATCGGCCAGCAGGCGCAGCATGTACTGCATGCCGGGCGGCACCTCACATGCCGTGACAAGTCCAGGGACAGCCTGGCGCTGGCCCTGACGCTGCTGGAGCTGCTACAGGCGCCACGGTCGCCGCACCATCAAGGGAGCCGGCCAGGCCCCTGCAGCCTCCGACATCCCAGCAAACCTCGTGCCCGACCGGCTGAGGGCGCCGCCACCTGCCCCCGCTGCTGGACGACGACGCACTGCCCTACAAGGCGCTGCTGGCGGCGCGCGGCCAGCTCGGCCAGGACATGCGCGGCCTGGTGGCCTCCTGCCTGGACAAGGAGGGGCGCATGTCGGCGTCGCACATGCTGTATTGCCAAAAGCGCAGCCAGCGCATCCGCAAGCGGGCCCGCGGAATTTTCCCCCTCCTCGAGGTTCACCCGCTCAATCGGCGCGGATTTTTTGAGTGAGTGCGGCGAGCTGCTGCCGGCCGCACCAGCAACACCGCCTTCAGTTCTGAAGTCCTGCGCCCGCCACGATCAGGCTTTGTCGGATGGAGCAAGCAGGCACTGATTGGCGCTCTAATTCCGGCTGCACATGCGGGATGCTTTGTGAGTGGCCTCTTGACACGCTTGCATCGACCTTTGAGCCCGCAGAATTGTCTGCAGCGACTTCCCCTCGCACGATACGTAAGCTGCCTTTTCTACTCCAGCTTCATCTTGTCCTGGCCCGGCGTGTTTTTCTTTGGCATTGGTTTATTGGCCTCCCTTAAAAAGCGGCTCCTGCTGTAGAGTTGGGTGAAATTAAAAACACCGTTCACTTGCTTCAGCTGGGTATGGTGTGATGTTGCTGGTCTGGCACGCTGGCAGGCAGCCGCACGTGCTGACATGCTCTTGCAAGCAGCTGCGAAAGCATGCGAAGCAGGCTAGGCGCCTGTGTGGCGGGTGCAGGCCGGGAGGTCAAGGGAAAGGCAACAAGGCAGCTACATATTGGGGCAATGCAGGGCTGACAAGATCAGCTGCAATACGCACCGACAAGCGCATGCGCGCGCGCACGCGCGCGATTACACCCCCTCCCCACACACACACACAGAGTGCGATGAACGTTGCTGATTGTCATCAGGTATAGTTTTTAAACTCGTAAACAGTGTTTGTTTGTTCGGCATCGATCAGTTCGGGCGGTGCCACGAAGTAAAGCTTTTGCACCTTTTTCCAGCTCAATGCAAGCGCGATAATGGTGGCCGCGTTCAGGATGGCAAAGAAGGGCGCAGCTGCCGATCTAAACAGTGCAACAACACAGGACGAGCAAGACACAGTACAAGAATTGCATTACAGCAGAACGCTGCTCGTGTCGAGGTGGGCAGTGCTTCGGTTGCCTGACTGCCAAATTGTGGACCGGCAGCAAGTCGAAGCGGAGGCTGTTCCCGAAACGGGAAGCAGTCAGATTAGCGAACTCGTCCGCCGGATCGACAAATTCCAGTCGACCCGCGGGCAGCCGATACGAACCGGACCCGACGATAGGCCACGGTCTGCCTTTGTGTTCGAACGGCGCCGGGCTGCACTGGCGGACGGGAGATGGACTCACAGCGCGGTATATCACCCACGACCAAAACGTAAATGGCACAGCAATGCAATGAATGAGCATCGCGGCCACCCGTTGAAAGAAGTGCAGCCTGGTCAAGCTAGGATCCGTATCTGATCTCGGCCGTGCTGATCACGGTGGCGACGGTATACTACTCAAGAGTGCACGCGGCGCTCGTGCAAAGCGCTGGGCGTCGAATCCTTAATCCTTTGATCGTCGCCAGATCGGCGAGCAACTCGCCCCATGGCGGCCGCAGCAGTTGATGCGCCGAGCGGATGTTTCGGCGAAGCGCCGCAAGACCAAAATTGGCGCGCTCGACGGTACCTTCCATGCGACGAAGCGCTTGGCTGCTGACCTTGGCGCGTGCGTGTGATCGCACGCGTCTGCAGGCGCTTGCCGCGCGGCTTGACGAGGTCGCCCGCCCACATGAGGGCAGGCAGGTAGCACCCCGCCGACGGCGCAGACCATGGCGCGCCTGATGAACATGGGCATCGCGCCGTACAACATCACCAGCTCGGTGACGCTGGTGATCGCGCAGCGCCGCGCGACGGTTGTGCGACAAGTGCAAGCGGCCGGCGGAGATCCCCGACCACGCGCTGCTGGCGGGCTGAGGGTTATCACGTCGGCGACGTGCACGAGCCGGGAACCAAGTTTGTACGAGCCGTGGGCTGCGACGAATGCACCAACGGATTGCCCGCAACATTTCGTCCGCAGATTTGTGCGGCAGGATTATGAGAAAGGCAGCGTGTGTTCTGCTGAGTGGCCCCGGTGTAGTGCGTACCTCAAGATGTGCGTGTGGGTGTGATGTGCAGGCACTCATGCGGTGGTTGCGTGTCGAGACCTTGTGCACGCACGAGGCCATCATTATCTCGTCTGCTATCCGTTCGAGGGATGGAACGCGCACCAGTCGCTCGGCATGCTGATCACCAAGCGCATGGAACGCGCCGGGTTGCAGCCATTGGGCTTCGTCGCGTCGGACTATGCCATCGCCATCTGGTCGCTACGCCGGTGCCGCATCCGCAGAATCTGTTCGAATGCCGAAATCCTGTCAGATGACGTCAGCTGAAGCGTTCGCCATGATACACTCCTCCCGCACATATTATAGTTCAGGAGTCGCGGGGAACGCGAGTTCAGTTTCTGTACCGGGCAGATTCAGTTCCTGAACTATCCGCCGCAACGGCAAGTCGTCATGCCATCGCCAGCAAGGAATGCTCAGGAGATGACAACCGCTATGCGCGTCGCGCGTCGGGCATGGTCGACAGCTATGGCGAAACCGCGCTGAAGCTCGTGTCCGACACGATCCGGGGCTGATGCCAAGACGATCACCGACCGGCTGGAAAATGCGGTAGGCGACGACCTGCAATATATCCGCATCAACGGGACGCTGGTCGGCGGACTGGTCGGGACTTTGATCCACACGGTGGATGTGTTGATCTGACGAACTCCAACGTCATTGCGAGCGAAGCGAAGCAATCCAGAGCGCCGCTAAACCGCTCTGGATTGGCCCCGCACATGGGCCTGCCCGAGGACAGCGCCGACGTCACCGCGGTGTGCGGAGCTTAACAAGAGCTTCCTCGAGGCCGTTGACGGCGTCGACAACGGCGTCAACTCAGTACGAGATCGACAAGCCGCCGAGGTGGGGGGAAGGTGACGTCATATCTCGCGGCAAGGGGCAGGCAGCCGGAGCCGCATGCTCGCGCGCGTCGCCGCGACGCGGGCGGCACCGTCAGCGTCGAAAGCCTTCCTCCATTGCATGTTTTGGTCGTTGCGACCTCACTTGGATCGTTGAGATAGTGGCCGGTCTTGCGGTCGACGAACAAGGTGCGATCGGTCAAATTCTTGTGACACTGCCGCTCACCCCGCAGGTATGTGGTCAACACCAGCGTGCCGGCACGGGTCGGCGCTCTCAACCCACAGGTCAGCGCGCATCCCTGAGCGCGCCCCTCGGTGGGCACCTGCGTACGAATGGTGACTGCCGTGCGTTGATCCTGCCGGCACCTTCTCCTGCCGCTGACGGCCGGCAATCCTTTAGTCAGCTTGGATCAGCTGTCCTTCCGACGACGAGGGGCCGTCCTTTGTGCGGCAAAGCGGAGCAGAGAACACCTGCGCATGCACCGATCCGCACAAAAAAAGCATAAACTCTCTCAGCCAAATACAATGACTGTCCAATTTCCTTTCTTTCAAAAGTTGAAAAGTCCTTCAAGGCGATCCGCTGCTGGCACGGGATTTTCATGGCGGTGCGAGTCCTCACTGCGTCACTCTTTGTGACAGGATGGCAGCTGAGCAGGCATGGGAGGGCCCAAGAAAGAAGCAATCACGGGAGGTCGCTCGCCCTGGGGACACCCCCCAAGATATTGGGACGCCCCCAGGCTGGGACCCCATTTTCGAATAGGAGACTACACGATGCCGATCCGTACCCTGGTCTGGGGCGAAAACGTGGGGAAACGGGGAAACGGGAAAACGGTTGGAACGGGGAAATCCAGGGCGTCCTCCCATTCCCGTCAGCGGCGGGGGGCAAGGGCGCGTAGGCGGCGAGGCAGGCGCTCGGGCGCGCTCGTCCAAGAAGATCTGCTGGCGTGGTGTATTTGAAGATCGTGACGCCTGCCCGAGGAGCCTCAACAGGCCTCGCGGCTCCTGCCGGCCAAGCCCGGCCGATGCGGGCGGAACTGCCAGTCACCAGCAGGCCGGCCGGGCCAGGTGGTCTGCCTCTCGCCGCCTCGTTGCTCTCGCCTCGGTGCACCACTGCTTTGGGCTCCGGTTACTCGAGACCCGCTTCCTGCCCGCCACCAAGACGGTACCCAAGGAAATGCTGCCGATCATCGACGCGACCGCTGATCGCCAAGTATGCGGTGGCTGCGGCGGTGGCAGGCGCGGCACCAGGTGTACGCCTCCGGCCGCATCATCAAGCTGCCGCAGGTATATGTCTTGATCGCGTACAGCAATTATAGTGTCGTCCAATTATATTGATGGTCAAGCTGATGTCAGCCTCTAGGCTGTTCGCCGACGCCCAAGGCACAACAGCTGAGCCGCTCGGAGGTGCTGTGCGTCCTGGGCCAGCGGCAGACGCCAGACCCGCTGACTTTTCGGCCCGCAGCATGTGGCGGCGGCGGCACACATCCTTCGGCGCCTTCTTGGCACAACCTCCGACCACGAGCATCGCGGCCATTGCACCCATTACAATCGCTTTCTTCGTCATATTCCCCCCATGCTGGAGAACCCACCCTCGTCGGTTCCGGAAATCATCTTTGTCAGGAGCGTGTTCGTGCGAGTGTTTCGGCACGAGCGTCGATTACAGCAGGGCCGCTGTCACCGACCAGCGCATAGGACATGTCAGGCGCGCGCCCGCGCGCTCGCCCGGCAGCCGCGCCAACAACTGCTTCCCCCCGCGCTCCTCTGCTTATCAGCCGCTACGTCGAAGGAGGTCTTGAAGCATGGAAAAAAGACACTTAGACGACACGCCCCTTCTCTCTGTTCGACCCGCAGCTTCGAGAACCGCACGATCATCGGCACCCAGGCATGGCGGCGACCTCCGAGACGTCGCGGCTCACGATGATTGCTGGCGTACCTGTGCGGCGCCCGCATCGGGTTCACTGGGTGCCGACACCTTGACGCAACCAGCCATGCGCGGCAGCCTGCGCGCCAGCGAGTGACGTGGGGCGCGGTCACCGCGCCGAGGCGCCATTCCACGGGATCTGAGCTGGCTGGCTGCTGTTTGCTGGCTGCTTGTGGTGCGGCCCGCCGCCCTTCACTGCTATTTATACACGGACTGGGCGTCAGATAAAAGATACAGCCGCAAGCTGTTCCGCAAAATATTTATGTCTTTGGCCAGACCTTACTGGACAAATTCTATGTACTCAGCACGCAAAAGATCCCTTTTCGCGTTCACCCAGACAATTCGTGCACGCTTACCTAAATGACTATGCCTCCTGCGGCTAAGTGGGGCAGGAGCGACGCTGGTTGCCGCTGCTGCTGGTGCTGCATGTGAAAAAAAACGACCGGATGCGCGATTTATGCCCTGTCCGGAATTACGAGCGTCCGCGACGTTGCCTCAATTGAACAGTCCAGTTCGACTAAAGGATTGGCAAAGAAAGGCAGCTTGCCAGCGGTTCTCAAGAGGATTTTCGGGGCTGAAACGCAACCCGGACCAGCAACTGCATGATGTAAAGGAGTTCGTCGAAGCGGCCGTATTTCGCGTGTGAGTCGGCGGGACAGCCGCCGGGATCATCGCCGGGTTCGACTCAGGGCTCGGCGCACGCAGAGACATTTGGGGCGACGGCCCGGCGCGCCAGCGCGCGCGCTGCCGCACTCTCGCTATGCCCGACCTTGTACCCGCACGCCTGACCCGCCCAACTGCAATAGCGGTCGACCTCACTCGCGACTTCGAGTGGGTTCGAGCCATTCTCCTCGACGAAGAACGCGACCGCCTGCTCGCGTGTCCATCGCTTGGCGTGGAGGCCGGTGTCGACCACCAGGCGGCAGGCGCGGAACGCCAGCGACTGCAGATACCCCAACCGCAGAAGCCGCACAACAGTCCGTGCGGGGAGGATGGGGGGCGGCGGCAGCGACCGCCAAGGTGTTGCTCGAACAGAGTGTGGTGACCAAGGGCTCGCGCGCCTTGCTGGCGATGAACCAGCCGGGCGGATTCAAATGCCGGCAGCGGGTCCTCTTCCCCTGCCCCGCTTGCTGTTTGCGGCTGCCGCCACCCTGCTGCTGCTGCCGCTGCTGCTGCTGGTCTCAGCCTCTATGGCTACACGACCAAGAAGGATCTGTCGGGCTTCGGCACCTTCCTGATCATGGGTGTCGTCGGCATCCTCGTCGCGATGCTGATCAACTTCTTTCTGAAGTCGACTGCGCTTGCGATGGCGATCAGCGTCATCGGCGTGCTGCTCTTCGCGGGCCTCACCGCCTATGACACGCTCCGCCTCCGCAGGCCTGCGGCGGCTGGTTGGAGGGTCGTCCCTGCCGCCACTGCTGCTCGCGCCGCCGCTGCTGGTGCGAATCACAGCCTCGCCTGCCGCCGCAGCCCGCCCCTCCTCCGCCTCCTGCTGCGCCTGCCCCTGCCGCCGGTCATGCCGCGGGCCACGGCCGGCCGCGCCCACCCCCAGCTGCTCATGCGCCGCTGGCGCCGGCTTCGACAGGCGCCGCAGGCGCCGGCGCTGTCCTCCGTCGTCCGCAGCGCGATCAGGCGCCGCCGCGCGGTGATCCTCTCGCCGATCCACCCCATGGCCGGCCGACAGCCGCGATCGTTGCAGCGAGCCTTCAGGGGCGGCATAGGCTCCCGATCCGCCGCAAACCGCAGCCGCAGCGCCTCTGCATTTTCTGGGCTGAGGGCGGCCAGATCTCTGAGATCAGGATCTTGATGCCGTCATCCATGCTGCTCACAGCAGCGCGCCGAGCTTGGTGGTGCCGCTGGAGGCTTCCGACGCCTGCTTGTTGTACTCGGCCAGGCTTTCGTCGGTCTCCGCCTCGTCCTTTGCCGTGATGCTGCAGCTCCAGATGCTGCTGCCCTGCTGCTGCTGCGGCTGCTGCTGCTGCCAATTTGGTTGCTGCTGGTGCTGCCGCTGCTGCTGCTGCTGCTGTGGCTGCTGCTGCTGCTGCTGTTGCTGCTGCTGTTGTTGTTGCTGCTGCTGCTGCTGCTGTTGTTGCTGCTGCTGTTGTTGTGGCTGCTGCTGCTGCTGCTGCCCTGTTGGCTGCTGAATGCCAGCCATGCAGGCCGGCGCTGATGCTGCCACCGCCTTAGCCCCAGCGAAGGCTGCCAGGGCGATTGGCGCTGCAGCAGGCAGAGCCTCTGGCAGCTGTGCCGAGGCGCCCGCGATCGGCTCCGCCGCCGCTGCCGTCGCCGCTGCTGGGGCTGTTGCGCTGCTGCAGCTGCGCCGGGCAGCCGCGTGTTCGTTGCCGCTGCTGCGGCTGCTGCTGCTGTGGCCGCCGCACGCGGCCAGCACCTGCAACCCCTCCTGGGCGTGCGGCGCCGGCCGCGCCTGGTGCGACAGGAGGGCCTTGATGCCCACACGGGTGCGGCCGGCAGCTGGGGCTCCGCGTCGGCCCCCGTCGGCTGCATTCCCCACGGGGCACCGCCCGACGCGCCGGCGCCGCCCCCGCCGCCGGCGCCGCCCCTCCGCTCGTCGCTGCCCTGCTGCTCTCGCGGCACGCCGGGCGCGACGCGGCGAGGCGAGCCCCTCCGCCGCGGCGCCGAGGCTGATCGCGGCGTCATCCGTACGGGCGCCGTACGTTCCACCGGCGCGCGTCTCCCGCCGGAGCGCCCCCAGCGGCCGGAAATATCGCTGTCGCGCCTTGAGCTGGTTTTCGCCCGAAGTGCGCTACCTGCATCCGGCGAACGCAGACGCGCGTGCCACCGTCGACGCCACATTGTTAGCGGCAGGAGTGATTTAGGTTTCGTCATGGCCCGTCCGCAGTCCGCCGCCGAGTTCGATAAGAAAAAGATCGGCCACTTGGTGTAGGGGAGGCGCGCGGTGAAGAGCGCGAACGCGGCCGCGTCGTCGCTGCTGCCTCGAGCGTCTCCTGCTGCGCTGCTGCTGCTGCTGCTGCTCTGGGGGTTGTGGTGTTGGTGGTGTGGCTGCGGCTGCGGCTCGTCGGCCGCGGGCGAGCGCGGCGCCGCGCTGTCTCCGACGGCCGCGCGCCTTTGCACAGGAGCGGTGGGCGTCGCGCGCTTCAAGGCGGCTCCGGTGCCGCAGGTGTTCTGCCGCTCACCTACGTGAGCCGCAGCAAGGCATCGCGACTCCAGAACCGACTTCATCGCACTGTACCGGGACCTTCGCGTCGATCCGGAAGCACGCCCGATGACTTCAAGCGTCGGTCAGCCGCCGCCGCTGCTGCCGCCGCCGGCGGCGCCTTGGCGCGCGCCGCGGCCGCCTGCGGCGCCGGTCCAGGACGGGGCGGGGCCACCACCGGCTCCGGCGCCGCTTCCCAGGTCGCCGCTGGTGCGAGCGAAGCGCCGTCGATGCCGCCGTGCCGCCGATGCCGCCGACCGCGCTCGGCGATTGGACAGCGTGACTCCTCCCACGGTTGTCGCCCTTCGTAGCCGCGGCCCCCGCGTCCCCCCAGAGGCCACAGCGGCCCAGCTGCTCGGTGCCGCTGTGCCCCAGCCGCACCATCAGTCGCTCGCTCCGTTCCCCCTGGTCAGGAGCATTGCCGACTGCTGCTGCGCCCGCCGCCCCCGCCCCTGCTTCCGGCCAGCGCCACCGCAGCTCTGCCTGGCCGTCGCCGGCCTTCGATCGCATCCGACGCCCCAGATCAGACAAGGATGAGCGTCGCGTCCCCCAGATCGTCGATCAGTTGAGGCCCGGGCCGCCGGCTCAAATGCAACATATCGTCGCGCTCACCTGGACCGCCCGCCGCGCCGTCGGCCCCGACGCCGCCGCCGGCAAGCAGCTGCTCGAGCGCCTGCGACGCCAGCGCCGTCGCCGCCGCCCCGAGCTCGTTGGGCGCGGCGGCCTGCGCCCCGCGGGGCGGGCTCGAGAACCACGCACGTGCGTGCGCAGGGAGCTCCGGCGCGGCAGCCGTGGCGCCCGGCGCCGGCGCCGGCGCCGCCGGTGCCGCTGCCAGTGCCGCCGCTGGCGCCGCTGCTGGCGCCGGTGCCGGCGCTGGCGTGGTGCCCTCGCCGCCGGCGAGTCCCTGCAGCCATTCCAAGTGCGGCCCCGCCTCGACCTCTGACAGCAGCTGATCCATTGGCCTGACCGCGCCCGCCCCCCCGGCGACGGCGCCGGCGGCGACGCGCCGCCCGTGACACCGCCGCCGCTACTGTCAGCCCTTCTGCCGAAAGGTAGATCAGGAGGTCCGGAGGGTAGAACCCCGCCGCCTGCCACTCCAGCATGTCGAGGGCCTTGAAGGGGCCCTGAATCACCTCCCACGTCGCTAACGGACTCGACCAGACCGGCCACCGTTCCAGCCGCGACATTGTCCGCCGGTGAACAGCGCCGCCGGCCGCGTCGACGCCGTTGCGGCGGCGGCGATGTCCGGCGGCGCGCGCAGCAGCTTGCGCAGCGCCTCCTCGTCTTCGCATCGCGGCGCCGCGCAGCGGCGTCGCGGGGCGGCGCGGACGCCACGGCGGGCCGCAGCTGCTGCAGCTCCAGACGGACCTTCAAGCAGAGCAGGAGGCACGGAAGCCATGGTCAGCCCCGCTGCTCAAAGGCCATGCGCCTGCAACGATGCAGCAGAAGTCTGCTCCGGGAGCCAGCAGCCAGCGGCCTCAGCGCCCACGGACAGACGGAGCCGTCTCCACGGCCTGCTACCGCCGGCACGCACACAGGGCGAATCGCCCAGCCTGCGAGCACCCGGATCGCACACCACGCGCCGGACCCGCGCCGGCCGAAACGATATTCAACTCCGCGCCGAAAGCCCAATGATCTAGCTCCTTCAGCAGCTTCCCAGCTCATTCTACCCTCCCCTTTATCCGTCATCCCGGCGAAGGCCGGGATCTCATCCTTAAACATGACGCACCGCGCCCGGCTTCGCCGGCATGCAGATTCGATCAGCCCCCCACGACGCCCGCTCCCGCTCAAGCGCCCGCAGGCGCGGCGCAGGCACTCACCGCGTGCACGCCGCGCTCGGGGGCCGGCAGCGCCGCGCCGCAGCCGGGGCACGGCCAGGGGCGGCCGGCGGCGCAGGATCTCGTGGTGACTCAGGTCGAATATCTCCCTTCCACTCGCAGCCGGCGTGGCCGCAGGTCACCTGCACGACGACAGTGGCCATCCGATCACCACGGTGCCGGCTGCTCAGGATGCACCAGCCCCAGCTGCTTGAACAAGTCCCAAAGCGTCAGCATGATCGCAGCTGGCGCGAAGCCGGATCGACGACCACATAGCTCCAGGTATTGCTGCCGCCATGGCAAGAACGGCACCACATCGGGTTCATCGGCGGCCTCGCTGTGCGGCAGCATGACCGGGTCGTGGCACGGGAGCGCATTCGGGAACGTCAAGTGGCGGCAACCCGTGCAGCCTCGGAGGCCGCCATGCACGCCATGTGCGAGCATTTGGTGTACGCGGCGGCGCCGAATGGTACGATGTTGTAGCATATTGGGCAGATGAATTCGTCCAAGTCTGCTTCGTTGCGGTCAACCGCGCGCTCAGGCGCGAGCTCGCTCGCCACCAGTGCCGCCGCCACCTCCATGGCGCGGTGCCGGGGCGGCGCCAGCCGCTGCCGGCGGCGGCGGCCGCGATGTAGGGTGAGGCGTCGCCTATTGACGCATCGGCTGGAGAAGGCACTGGCGCTGCCAGCAGGGTGAGGGGCCACCTCGCCCTTGCACGCTACCGTAGTCGCCTCGGCGCCGCTCGAATGACGGACGGTAATGCTGCAGCGATATGGGCGATGCTGATGATTGCGAAGGATTGGTGGTTGAGCTGTTGAGACACGGGCTGGGCGATGGGCGATTCGGGCGATTGCGCTGGAGACAAGCTGCAGGTGGAGGTATCGATCAACAGGAATGATCACGGCGCCGTGTATTGCCTAACATGATGTGTACCCAACACCAGGACAATATAATCGGTCGATGGTCGAGTTTGCCTGAACTCCAGATCTGCCCGCGCGATCCCTCAAAAGTTGTGCAGTGCCTTTGCACCATCTCCTTGAGCAACACGGGCGGAATCCACCCTGGACATCTGCGTGTGCATGCCGGCGGTGGCGCCATCCTTCACATAGATGATGGCGTTGTGCTGCGCAGGCGTCGGCATTGCGGCACGCCTTGCCGGTACGCCTCTTCAGAGCGGGCGACCTGCCGGCCGCCCACCTTCGAGCCGCAAGTCTACGGGATTTCATTATCGCTGTCGCAGCTGAAGGCCTGAGGCGCGCTAACGTCAGCGCCATCACTGCCAAGTGCCGCCGCCGCGCCGTCGATACGGGCGCCCGCAGCCGCGGCGGCAGCACGCGGCGACGACGGCAGCAGCGGCGGCGTCCGCAGCAGCTGCGGCTGCGGCTGCGGCTGCAGCTGCCGTGCACATCAAGCACCTGAGGCGCAATGGCTGGCTTCTTCGATTGGTCGTGGAGGAGTTGGGCTCGCGAGTGCCGCATCGACGCGCCGCGCGCGAGGTGGCACGCCGGCTCTTCTCGCAAGTGCTTCCCTCCCTCCTGTGCTCCCTGGTGCGTGGCTCGCTGTGGCACGTCCAAGCCATTACCCTTAGCAACATGCGATGCCGTCCAGTGTGCAGCTTCACTGTTTGAGTTCTTGCACCTCGCTCTTGATCAACCTTTGTATTGCTGCTGTGTCACGCATTGGTGGCAGGGTGTGTGGGCCATCTCGCTACTATCAGCTGCCGCTCATTTGGTGGTTCCCACCCATCGCAGCAATGGTGGACAATGCGCGTTGTCATCCCCTTCAGGCGCCTGCCGAGCTGTGTTGCGCTGTGCAGCCGTCGCTGAATGTGCTAGTTGCGTGCAGCACCCAAAGCAAGCCGCCTGGATCACTTGAGCTTGTCGGCGATTTCCCAGGCCTTGCTGATGGCGCTCTGCTGCTGGGGCTATGTGCGGTGGCTCAACCCGCTGGAGATGGTGCCTGCGGGCCTGTGGACACCGGACCCGATCTGAGCCCAGTTATCACTACCAGCGTCGGCCGGAGCAGGGCTGCATGCAGCGTGCCGGCCGGGCCGGTGACGGTGGCTGTGGCGTTGGCGGCAGCTGGAGCAGCAGCAGCAGCATCGCTAGAAACAGCAGCAGCAGCGATTCTCGACCCGTACGCATCTCTGCAAAGTTACACAGCGTCCGTGGCTGTCAAGCGGACGAGGGGGGTGGCGATCGCATCGAGGTGATCGGGACCGACTCGCAGCTACAACGCTTCAAAGACCTGGTAGAAAAACGGAAGGTCAGCGAAGGCAATAAGTACCTGGGCGAGGAGTCGCCCGTGGCGCTAGAGCACGTCGAGATCTGGCCGGGGCACTCGTTTGTGGGCAAAAATATCCGAGAAAGTCAGATCCGGGAGCCATCTCAACGGCCTGGCTGGTGGGCCTGGGTGCGGGATCGCATCGCCACCTCAATCTTCGCGATCCCAATGCTGCGTCCCCAGGCTTCTGACCGGCGGCTGCTGCAACATTCCAGGGCGCAGCTCCACCGTCCACCAGGCGTTCAACGTGAGCCGGGCTGAGGGGCCCTGCGATGCCTTGCCCTTGCAATCGGCATGAAAGTACCCGCATGGTCAATGCCAGGCTCCCAGACGCGGCTCTCGAGAGATACGCCCTGCGGTCGCCGAAAGCCAACGCGCCATCCGAACAAATCAAAGTACCTACTCCTCCTGCAATGCCTGCCGGATCTGGCTGAGGTGGTGGGCGTTGTGCCAGGCTATTTTTTCAAATTCGTCCTTGAGCGTACGAAGGCCCGTTTCGCTGTGGACGAAGGTCTTCTCGGAGGCGGTGGCGTAGTGGGTTTTAGCCAGTTTG
>NNCB01000548.1:0-16436 GCA_002317545.1 Scenedesmus quadricauda | reverse complement strand
TTCGCTTGCTTCACCCACTTGCCCTTCTTCGAGGTCCTTGTAGTGCTCGAAGAAGTGGCCGATGCGGTCGAGCCAGTGCTGGCTGACCTGGTCCACGTTCTCGACGTGCGCATAGCCCTGGAACACCTTGGTGACCGGCACGGCGAGGATCTTCTCGTCGCTGCCGGCCTCGTCGCTCGTCAGCATCGCCGCCCGGGCGGCAGCGGATGCACCATACAAATGGCTTTTCCTTGACAGCGGCCGCGGCGGGCCTGGCATGTGGCCGTGGTGCGCTGCGTCGCAGGATGCAGCGCGTCGCGCGCGGCGACGCGGCGTGCTCACTCGGTCCTTTGCGCGAAGGCTTGCTCGCCGGCGCCGCCAGCGTCCCCAGATGTCGACGGTCGCCATACTGCACGCGTTGAATATCCGAACAGGCGCCAGGCACCCAGCGTTTGGAGCACTGGATCGCGCAAAACTTCGTGACGTCGAGCTGTCTGATTTCTGTTCTTACCGGTCGAATATATTGGGACCGCCAGCCGGGTGATGGAAAACCTCACGATGATTTCTTCGAGGCAGGTTTCTGACCGCAACTCGCACCTATCATTACATATCCAAAGGCCAAAATTCGGGTGAGGGGTGCAATTGTCCTGTGCCATAGCCGGTGTGTCGACACTTGTCACTGTGTCACTCGCCAGACTCGCACGCGTGCTCAGCAGTACCAACGGCGCCGTCCCGCCTGCTTGCCGCGCTCGTATCTCCCCCGCGAGTTCGCATTCTGACGACAAGCTCTACACCGGTGGGCCCCCATCTGCACCGTCACTTTGAGCATTTTCAGCGACGCAGCTTCGGCATCCGTGTCCGGTTCGTTTTTATCTTCTAGCTGCCCACCGACAGAAAGTGCTCCCCTTCCCACGACGACATCACCAGGTACTTGTAAGCACTGCCCAAGGATGCCTTTGGCCGTCCTTGTTGAGGCGAACGCCCCTGCAGCCTTGGCGATACTCCAATCGCCGGGCAGACTGACCCTGCGGCACACCTATGTGATTGCTGCCAAGGCAGGCCATGCGCTCGTGCACATGCCCGGCAGGAAAACGATCCTCCTTATCATTTCATCGCCTACACCCAAGTCCAGGCAGAAAGCGCCAGCGCTTGTTGTTGCAGCTGGTCTTCGCGAGCTGACATAAGTCCTGCATGGTCGTTGGTCAACCGGTCGGCATTACGCCAGGGAACCGCCACGTGAAACATCTGCGCGCTACGAGTTCTTCAGCAAGGCGTGCTTCCCGTGCCAGACTGCAAAGGTACTGGAGCCATCACGTTGGGCTAGCGAATTTGCCACAAAGTGTTGCAGCAGCTGCTTCGTCCAAGAAGATGCAGGAGATGGTGGGGGCAGTCACAAGGTGGCTTGGTCCCAACAAAAGGGACAACGTTTCGGCTCCCAAAGGCTCGTTTGTAAGCACTGCATGCGTGCCTAGAGCAGAAGGCATGGACCGGCGGCAGCTTTGGCTTCCATTGCGTGACGGCATGGCCATTACACTTGTATGTACCGGCTAGGCGGAGCCGCTGATACCATCCGTTTCAGGTGAAAAGGTTACTGAACAGGACAGGGATTTTTGGATGAGCGAGTTTCGCAGGCTGGAAGAAAGCGTCGAGGCGGCCGGGGGCGGCAGGATCGCAAAATATCGCTTCGTTGAAGAACGGCGGGTGCTCAACCTCGCCGAGAACGGAGGTGTTCGATTTTGAATACGAAGATTTTACGCTCGAAAACTACGACCCCTGGCCGGGTATTAAAGCCCCGGTGGCAGTGTAGAAGCTGAGGCGCAGAAAGTTGTAAGGTTACTGCGTAATTCTGTAATACTGACGCTACGGCTGCTGCAAAGGAAGGCGCAGTAAGGACACCCTAAGGACCGGCAGCATGCATGCAGTCAGATATGAGGCGGAAAATCGCTACGGCTGCTGCTCGGACCCCACTCTCAGAAACAACCACATGTAGCAAGTGCTCGTGATGTGGTATTGGGCAGCTTTAGATAATCAGGCGCGAAAGAAAGCGAGGCAGAACAGCGCGTCATGTGCGATGACCTGAGGACGACGAGGTCGCCTTTGCGCCACGCCTGGGCGGCGGCGACGCTTGACACAGGCTTGAGATCATCGGCAAGGGCAGGAACGCGCGTGTTGATAAGCCCGAAAAGGAAGGGGCACGACCATACAGATAGTAGTGCAGCAAAGCCCGCAGGCAAGGGCATGGAGCCTCCAGTGACAGATAATTATGCGCGCTAAACTTGATCCAAATGAAACCCAAAATGCAAGGCGCACTCGTGGCGATGAGACAGGCCACCGCTGCCCCTATTTGGAACATTGTGACTAACAGCTTGCGGCTTGCAGATCCTCAAGGAGTTGAAAATTTTCGCTCGGGCCGAAATATGATCTGCGCGATTTCAACGACGTCGTGGTCAAGGGCGGCAATGTTCCGCTCGACGTGCTGGCGCTGAATGTCGACAAGAATGTGAGGGGGCGAAGGGGTAAGGCCCGCGCCGCGTCGTCCAATCAGCCCTAGGCTGGGTCAGGAACCCAAGGGTTGATGTTGCTGCTCACCACGCGCACCTTGCCTACCAGCATCCTCCCAAATGGTGCCTTTGAATGTGTGCCAGCGGTTTGAGCCAAGTGTGCACGAACTTGAGGCCCACGCACTCTGCGCTGCCGCGCAAGCAGCGGATTGCCGCCTGCGGTCGCGTACGCCGACAGGGGCTACTCGTTGCCGTTGGCGTCGGTGGCGTAGCGCTCCAGCAGGTCCATGGGCATGGAGTTGGCCATGCTGAAAGGACCCCGGGCTGTAATCCTGCTGGCAATATTGCGTTTTGAGACGAAACTGCTTTTGAGTTTGACTACCCTCGGAACCGTTCAGGCTGTTGGCAATGCAGGCCCTTGTTATACCCATTGCACGGTATTGGCCGAGCACGGCCGTCGTGCGGGCAGGAGCTCATCTTGTCCCGTGCACGGCGCAGCACGTGCACGGTAGCAGTCTGAAGCCCAACCCGCCGCGGCCGCCGCACCTCTAACAAAATGTAGCGCTTAGAGGTGTCGCTGACGTTGACCAGGCTGTTGGCACTGTGTCCCGCAGGAAGCGTGTGAGTTGTCGTCCTTGAAAACAAAGTACGCGCAGTCAGCGCTGGCGGCGCACGCAGCTTGGCACGCGACCGCGTCGGCAGCGGCGGGCGGAGGGTGAGCGCGGAGTCGTCCGTTGCGATGAAGTTCCAGGTTTGGTGGGACCGTTGTCTCCCGGGAATTCGGGGACGCAGTCCTCGGGAGTGCGGGTGCCCTGCAGTGTGCTCATCCAGGGGCTTTGATGACGCACAGAGGCATTCACGCGACAACTGATCTGCCGAGTGGGATGAGAGCCTCGATCGTGATTGGGGCCCGTCGAGCCGTAAGGACGGACGGCCGATCAGGACACGGTCCGACCTCAGTCCAAGGCTGGGCTGGACTCGCAATAGACACGGCCCTCAGTTCACCAGTGACACTCGTTCGGGGTAATCAGGTTCTCCCCTTCCTGCCCAATGGGTCAGCCGGTCCGATGCGATCAGGTAGATATTCTCGCCATCCTGCCGACCGATCATCATGTACTTCGTGCCGCCCACCTTGCGAGACACCTGTGGCCGTGAAGCCGACGGGCCGCGGGCACGCTCTGGCACGGGCGAGCATCCAGCAACGCGGCCAGGAGAGTAGTAGCCGGACCCGCAGATGCTGCAGGAGGGCGCGGAGGCGATGATGGAGGCGCTGCAAGATCGCGGCCGGCAGGCGTCGCTGTGCGATATCGCGTCGGCGGCCTGATAACGGTGGTGATCGTCCCGGCCGGGCACGGACGAGCTGATTGCTCAAGCGCGCTCTCGAAGGTGTCTGCCGGGCAGGGTGTGAGGCCGGAGCCGTCGGCCTTGGCGTGAATCCGCCGGAAACGATGCACTGGCTGCCGCTCGTCGCGCCCTGCGTGGCGGCGACGCCGTCGGCGCTGGTGTTGTACCCGTCACCACAATACGTGCAGGGGTTTTGGCTGTGGCCGGCGCTCCAGCTGCCGTAGTCGCAGATCGCGATGCCGCCGTTCTCGTAGCCATACCCTGCAAGGGCAAACACTGCGACGAGTTGACGCTGCCGGGGCCGTCTGTTGTCGAGAAGTCCGGGCATTTTGTGCGCTCGACGGTCACCATGCCGTAGGTGTCGGAATTGCGGCCGAACGACCCGGCCGGGCAATATGGATGTGTCCAGGGTTTTGTTGTCGGCCTTGGTCGTGCCGTACCCGGCCCGCTGTGATCCAGTCGTCGGGGTTGGTGCTGCCCTTGTCGTTGCTGGTAATGCCCACGCCCACAGGGACGCTGGGCTGGCGGTTCCAGCCGGATTGTAGCTGCCCTTTGGGCACTTGTACGCGTCGCCAGATGTCGAGTTGTACCCGTAGCCTGGGGGCGCAAAGCAGGCGTCCTTGGTTTTCTGGCCGATATCTGGGTCTCCATGTTGGCCGGGCACGCGGTGCAGCTGAGGCCGATGGAGCGTCGGCCACCAGGCACTCGCCGTCGCGGTACGTGTTGTGGGCAGGCGGTCGCGGCGGTGGTGCCCAGGACTGCGTGGGCTGCAGGGCATACCCTGGGAGGACCCCTGTGGACGTTCAAGGTAGGTGGAAAATGCGTTGTTCGGAATGGATAGGGAGTTTAATGACGAAGACCTTGCTACTGAGGAGATAGCGGCTTTTCGGAAGGCTTCGACAGCCAGCCAACCCAGCGGATCAGCTCTAGAACTGTTCGAGACAAGTTCATTAAATCCAGACTCTGAATGCGCGTCTCTTTGAATCGAACGCGTGAGCGAGCGCGCAGGGAGATTGGCCAGCTGCGATCGGTGCTAGCTGATATGCAACAAGCGACGCTGTGGGCCATGCGTTTGAGAGAATCTGCGGAGCCCGAGCTCGTCGCCGAGCTGGCCCCCAGCGTCGTGATGCCCTCAACCACCTGGCCATTGATGACAAAGGTTGGCGTACCGGTGATCTTGTATTTTTCGACGCCCGCATTGGTGCCCTTTTCGATCGCGGCGACATTGTCGACCTTGCTTAGGCATTGTTCGATCGTGGCGGCGGGCACGCCGCGTGCTGGAAGCGTGATCAGGCCGCCTGGGCACATGGACAGCGGCGGGTGTTGTAGCCCGGATTGAAAAAGCCGGTGGTGCAGGGGGTGGAGCTGTCGACCGGGCCCCAGCTGAAGCCGGATTCACGGCTGTTGCATGAAGGGAAGGGATGGCAGTTAATCACAGTCAGGACCGGGAGAACAGAGATGGAAAGTTGAGATGAAGCTTGTTTCAGGGCAGTGCAGGTTCGCGGATACCCGCAGATCAGAGGTGCAGCTCGAGCGATGGGGGAGCGGGCTCCGCGTCGCTGTCACGCGTGGCATTGACTGACGCGTGAAATCAGACTCGTCGTCCAACACCATGACCGGCATCGAGAGATGCTGGTCTCCGCGACGTTGGTCCGAAAGCCAAGCCGTAAGGGCCTGGAGAACTGACTTGTTCTTCTTGACAACAAACACGAACGGATGCGCTGCATCCGCGCTGATGGAGATACTCGTCGCTTCGTACGTGTTTCGCCGGAAATCCGTCAACTGAGTCGTCATACCGACGGCCCAGTAGTACCGCGGCGAGCACCCTGGCCTGTTTTGATCCAGTTTGCATGCTACTTTTAAGTTTGGTAGTTGTCGGCTCAAAAGTAGGTACCTTGTAAGGAGAAGTCGTTGACTTGGGTTAAGAAAGAATGTAACCGAAAAGCCATGCGCCTTAGATACGAACTGACGTTTCTCACTATCAAGGAGCTCTGAAATCATTAGGCTGCTGAGCAGTACCCCTGTACTCACTTTTAAAAGTCAAAAGCTGAGGACTTGGCCGGTGAACCCCAATGCTATTTCAGCCCCAAACATTGCAGGCACTGATCCTGGCATGCGTCACACGGCATTGAAGGGCGCTTCAATGCATCTGTAACAAATCCAGCCCTTCGTGTCACAGCAGGACCGGTACATTTTTCAGTTGGTTTTCTATCGAACACTTGCTGCAGTATGTGCGAGTGGTGGTCCCCGCACGCCGCTGGTAGCAGCGGGCGCAGCCGTCGATCACCAGGTTGCACTGGTCCGAGGTTTGATGCAGGCCGCGACCGGCGGGTAACAGCTCGCCGGACCCGTCCTCGACGTCTGCGCCGCTGCTGCTGATGTCAGTCGTGTTGAACGGCAGCTCTCGGGCTGGGCCCAGCCGAACGACCGCGAGCGCCAATACTACGACAAGCCAGGACCACCGATGTCTCACAGATGCCAAAAATTTACAACGCTGAGAACATGCGACAATTTCCTCCAGCCTCGCTCCAAAAGCGCGCTTCTGTGGATCCAGCCAGCGCGTTGAAGTGATGCAGTGATACGTTCAAGCGATGACCTATAAGAATAATATTGAATATCATAAGTTTGCTGGTATACAATCCCGTATTGCTTTCGGCTATCATCACTGGTACTATGAATTATGGCACAGGTCTGGCCTTTCAGAAAATTGACGATATCAACAGGAATGTGCTTGGGCATATGAATATTAGGTTAGTATGGAAATATTTTTGTGCAAGGTTGTGAATCTATAGGCCGCGCTCCGTTCACTATGACCCTTGTTACTGTTGACAGCACAGCATGCAACCAGTGCATTGCAAGCTACCAGGACGCCTGTACCGCAGTTATTGATGGTCAGCGCTTAAGGGCGACAGCATATTACAAGACTTCCATCTCCTCCCGTACCACAAACATCAATCGCGTTATAAGCCGACAAATCAAGGGGCTGGCAAAGAGACAAGAGCGCATCCGACACTTGAGCTCATCGTCATACGCCCAAAGAACACCAGTAACCAGGCGTTCACAGAGATCAGCATGGTTCAAGCCGAATGGAATCAGAATTCTTCCGTAAGCGTTTGCTACGGAGCGACCATTCACAGGTCAAAGAGTTCGCGCAGCCACTGCTCACGCCCGGCCCGACCTGCTCATGCTGCACTCCACCGCCTCATGGTCGGTACAACCCAACTGAGCCATCCCCGGCCATCCCCGCCGCCGATGCCGCGACCGCTGCCGCCCCCGCTGCTGCCGGCCCCTCCTGCCTTGGGATCAGCGCCTGCGCTCGACAGCTGCACCAGGCCCGCCAGGTTGCGCATGGCCAGCGGCGGGGACTGCGGCGTCAGGGGCGGCAGCTGGTGGGCAGCTGCCCAGCTGTTGGACCGGGAAAAGGTTGAGCGTGCGGTGCGCACCCGCGCTGACTGGGCTGATCGCCGGCGGCAGGCCCTGGGCGTGGGGCAGCAGTGTGGAGGTGGTGGTAATTGGCAGCGGCATGGACAACTTGCGAAGTGGGATACCGGTGCCATTTGGGCGCAGGTGCTGCACCCTCAGATTACCCGGATTGTACTGTCCAACATCATTCCTCGAAGCATGAACGCCGTTCTCAAGATCCTCAGGACTGCTCTTGAATATGGCCGTGTGATACTGCGTAGAGCTACGTGTTGCCGTATACATTGCTTACAGTACTCCGATGTAACACCCACCTGCTTCTCAACACGGGCGTAGGCTACCCGCGCCAGCGCCTCGTGGCATCGCGCTGGGACGCCTTCAGGGCAGCCTTGGCTCCTGCTTACCAGTGGGGCGGCCAGGATCGAGAAAGGCCTCGTCGATCGAGAGCGGCTCGACCAGCGGCGTCAGTGTCTCCATATGGCGCCTGATCTGCCGGCTCACCTCCACATATTTGCTCATATTGGGCTTGATGATAACGGCCTGTGGACAAAGCTCGCTGCCTTGAACACGCAGGATTGCTCACGACAGTACCAGACTCTCAGAGTGATGCCAGTCCGACCCACCTTGGCGCCGTTGAGCTGCTGCTGCGCTCGCCTGCTGGCCCATTTGCGCCGATTCTTCCTGCGCCAGCGCCCACCAGTCCCCGCTGCAGCGCGACCTCTGCCTCGGCTGCTTCCGCCCTCATCCGCAGCCGCTCTGCGCCGCCCCGCAGCGCCGCCGCCACGGCAGGAGCGCCGCGAACGCCTGCCACGGCTCGAGTCCCAGGGACAGCGCATGCTCCTAGATCGCGCGCGTCGCCGCCCTGCCTGCGCCAGCGCTATGGCGTCCTCTTGCAGCTCCCCTGCACGTGCACCGCCGTCGCTGCCCCGATCAGGGCTGGCGCGGGCTGTCGCGCTGGCCGGGGCAAGGTGCCGGGGAGTCGAGCTGCCGCTGCAGCTCGAGAGCCCGTGCATGCGCGCAGGTGCGCCCCCAGCCGCCGCTGCAGGTCGAGGGCGCGGCGCTCAGGCGCTCGGCCTCGGTCAAATTTGCAGCCAGGCCTGATCGATCAGGGACCCGGCATCGCGCCAGGGAACGAGAAGCGCGTCTTTGAAACCTTCACGCGCCTCGAGGGCACGCGCCCCGCGGCGGCGCACCGCGCGCAGCATGGCACCGGCCTTGGCCTCGCCATCGTCAAGGGCTTGCCGAGGCGATGGGGCTGTCGGTCGAGGCGGGCAACAATGCCGATCCGCATCCTGTTTCTCGATCAAGATCCCCGAAACGCTGATCATCGCGACCCCGATCGACAAGGACATTCCATGAAAGTGCGTCACAAGGTCTTGATCGTCGACGACGAGCTAGCTACATCCGGCAGCTGCGCCACCCACATGCCAAGCAGGCCATCCTTTGCGCCCATGATAAGCGCCTTTGTTAGTGATACCTGCCCTTTGCGCGTGATTAGCCACTCACCTCGATCAACCAACATCTCTGCATGCTGAGAAGCCAACCGCACCGCCCAGTCAAAGAACCGCGCGGCCGACGCGCCGCCGCCCGCCGCCCGCCCGCCGCCCTGCTTCCCCGCCGCGGCCACGATCGCAGATCGACCTTGCCGCTCGCCACTGCCGTCGCAGCGTCCGCGCCCTCGCCCGCCGCCGCACCCGCCCCCCGCTCGCAAGGCGGAGCCCTCTGTCGCCTGGAGGCGCGCGCGCGCGTCCGCCGCGGCCGAGCGCCTGGATGCAGCCGTCCAGGCCGTGCTGCAGCGCCACCTGCTGCCGCCGCAGCCCCCAGTCCGGCTCGTCGCCGACTGGCAGCCTTCCGGACAGCCGCATCATCGCGCCCGCTGCCATGATGCGGCGGCGCGCCGGGCCCCGGCCATCGTGCGCGTCCGCGAACCCCTCAACCTCGGAAGGCCGCGCGGACCACTGTGCGATCCAGGCGCGAGCATGCTCCTGGGCGCTCGCGCTGCTCCGCTCGGACTATGCCGCCGCGGCGCATTCCGATATGCTCCGCGTTGCGAGAAGTCGACGCGGCGCCAGATTCTTTCGCCGTCATCATGGCGATCGGTGCCATCGCACCCTGGCCGCTCGGCTACACCGGTGCACTTTACGGCTGGACCGCGGTGATCCTGTCGGCGGTCTTCGTGCTGCTGTCGATCCAGCCACGCGACGACGGGGGACGGCGCCTGACCCCGAAAACGCCGTTGCTATTCGATGCCCTGTCCTTTGTGATGTTGCGGGGTCGAGAGCCGTCCCGGCAACCAGCGCGGCCGCGTGCCGCAGCATAGCGGCACTGCCATCCGCGTGCTGCCGCTGCTGCTGCTCAAGGGACGTGCGGCCGTCCGCGCCGTCGCCGCTCTCGCGCAGAACAGCCGGGATGCTCCAGTCGTCGTCGCCATCCTCCTGATCAGCCTGCCACAGTCGCGGCCAGCATGCGGCGCGGCTCGCTTTTTCGCAAATTAGGTCCGCCCCGTCTTGCTGCCCCTCCCCCTCGCCCGGGGCGCGGTGTCCCGCGCAGCTTCTGCTGGCAGGTGCCATGCAGCTGCCGCCGCCATCCGTTGCGTCGTGCCGCCGTCGCTGGAGTGCGCGACTGCAGGCGTCGCGCGTACCACGGCCAGCGATGCCAGCTGCGCACCGGTCACCGGCTCGATGGAAAACGCCTCCCGGCCGCCCGATCTCAGAGTTGGCCTTGCCGAACACGCGGCCGCCTGGCGTTGGCCTCGACGGCTGACACCTGGGCAGAGAGCAGCTGCACCCTGAGTGACTCGATGACGCGATAATGCGAAGCTTCTCATGGTTGGCCTCCCTCTGCATAACAAATTGTTGCGACGGAATTATCGTCTTGGAAGGAGTTGTGACGGCAGATTTGAAGTTGAAGGTTGAAAAAGTGGAATGTGACATCCTCAGCTTATCTCTCCGCAGTGCAAAGGCAGGCTTAAAAGTGTAGTTGCCGCGGCTCAGGCATGATCCTTGAATTTGTGCGACGATTGCAGCAGGTTTCAGGCAAGCTGCCCTTGCGGTACCTAGGCCCATGCGGCGCACCATCTGGGTCGCCAGCTGGGCGAGCCGCGCCTACTGCAGCACCGCGGCCGCGCGCTCGGCGTCCAGCTCAGCGCGGGCCTCCGACAGCAAAGCTGCCAGCTCAGAGCATGGGGCCTGGGGCGGCCGCGAGTTGGTCGCCTGCAAGGCGCAGAAGGGGCAGGGCAGGCTCCATGGCCCAACGTTTTGGACGTCCAAGCAACACGCCCAAGAAGCATGCATGGCGCACACTCAAATCAGAACAACACCATCATCGCCTGCTGTTGTGGAAATCCTGTGGCACAAATTACCGGCAGTAAAACCAGGAGTACCTTTTTCAACGATAAAAGCAGTTACATTATTCTTTGTTCTCGGCTCACCGGTACGGGCCAGTACTACTGCTACATTACCAGTGATACCGTGTGTGATCCTGACCGTTCAGGATCCAGTCATCCGCCTTTCGGCGCAGCGCTGTTGACGACCGGCATGTTGACGCATCCCCTTTGGCGCCTAAGCTAAGTGGCAAAAGAAAACGGGAGCAGGATATGCGATTCGCAGGCAAGGCATGCTAGCTGTTTTGCAGTGGGTCCGATAGCTGCGCGCAAGGGCAAGGTGCGCGCTTCGCCTCGTTCACGCCACATCAGCCTATGGGTGGCGGGGTGCTGCGACCCCAGAGCATGCACACCGAGGGTGCTGAGGGTCTCAGAGAGGTGACGTCCGCTGGGCTGATGCAGGCGCACATTACTGTGCGGCTGTTGCCGCCCAGCGCGTTCCGAGCGCCGCGGCAGCACGTGGTCGCGGTAGGGTTGTATTTTTTCTAAGTTTCTCCATAGTTGGTATTGCCTTACATGGGTTCTTAAGATGGATGATAACAAAAGTGAACTTTCATTTATGTTTTGCCCCTTATCCTTCATTTCTAATATCTTTAAATTTTAATGATGAGCATGTTTTTTAAGTACATCCCATGCTGCATCAGAACGCACGCGTGCAGACACACACACGCTCAAGTGATATCGCAGACACTTTTAAACACACACGCGGACACACACAAAAACACAACACACAGAGACACACACACACACTCATACACACACACACAAAGAAACCTGCACCTCCCCGCCGCGCTATCAGCCAGCGCGTCGAGGACTGCCCAGCGCCAGGGGCGCCAGGTTGAGCCGCACGGCAGCGCAGCCGCGCCCCCTGCACGCCGCTCTTCCCAATGCGCTCGCTGCCGGCGAGGTCCACCAAATGAAGCTTCGCCTCGAGCGTCTCCTCCACATACTCAAGACCCCCGTCCGCGCCGCCTTCGCCACCCTGCTGGCCCGACGCCTGCCGCGAGAGGCCGCCGCCGCCTGTGCCGGCGCCGGCGCAGCCCTGCGGCTGGCCGTTCGTGGACGGGTGGCGCGACTTGATGGGCGCGCCCGGCGACGACGGCTCGACGCGGAGGATGCGCCTTGACGTCTGGCGGACACGGATTGTGAAGACGGCGTGGCTTCGGGAGGAGTGCGCGCTGGCGTTCGTCGCGGCGGTGGTGCGGGCGCGCATGCCGTCCATCAGGCACTGCAGCAGCTGCTGGCGCGAGGACACCTGCGGGTTGCGGCATGTCGAAGGGGCAAGCTGAGAGCGTGATGATCCGGGGTGGCTTTGCTTTGCGACTCTGTGTTCGGCGCTTAGTGTCCCGGAGGGCAGCTGGGTAATGCAGGCAACAGGCTTTGCACACGGCGATGTGCATTCTGAACATACCTAAAACGATAGACATTTTCTCCATCACATCATAAAAACTGAAGTAAGAAGTATTATCCCGGCTGTCTTCCGGTATTAATTTGGAAAACGTAGACCGGCTTAACGATTGGATACCCCCCATCACAAATCCTACCCTGTCTTTGTCTTCCACCCACTCCCTACATACGCCCGCCAAACTATTGATCCACCCCCGCTTGTCGGTGACCTCCTCCAGCCCAACCGGACCATGTCTTTTGTTGGATCAGGGTCCCTGTAGGATATCAACCGCGCGCCGCCGACGCCAACAAGCACCCCCGGTGCAGGCTCCCGTGAAGCTGCTGCCAGTGCGTCGACTTGTCGGAGTGCTCTGGGCGCCCGGCTTGGGAGTGGCCTGATAGGACCCTTCTGGGTTCTGGTAAATCTGACATCCCTGGATTGCATGTGTTTACCCGAATAGGGTAGTCAGCTGCTTGGTTACCTCAATTTGAAAAATTTTGGCGATATTTTTTGATTTTGTTCTACGCTTTGCCGTGTCCGCGCGAGATAGTGCCGTTGCCAAGACTTATTGCGTTTTGCGCCCTGAGTAGCAGGCTGGCAAAGCCAGCAATTGTGTCATGCCGTCGCTGCAGTCTGCCAGGCGGCAGATAGTGCGTCTACACGTCAGCGGACCTAGTAGAAGTGATCTGGGCGCAACTCTATGAAGCTGCAAACCATTGCGCACGTCCACGAATTGCTTCGTCGGCTGGCCGGCGAGCAGGACGTCGTTGATCACCTGCTCGCGCGTCATGTTCCGCGCTTCCATGGCTGCTGCTGCTGCTGCTGCGGCTGCTGCTGCATGCTGCGGCTGATGCTGCTGACCGTGCTGCTGCTGCTGCTCTGCGCTTCGGTGCGCAGAAGCTGTCAGGCGGCGGGTACTCCATTCGTGTCGCCAAGCGAGGCTGCCGGACTGTGGTGCTGGCCGCTGCCAATCCGGCTGCTAGCTGCTGCTCATGTCCGGCTGCGCTGCAGCTGCTGCAGCTCCTGAGTACGGCAGGCCTCTTCTTCGAATAGCATCGCCAGAGCGTCATGGTAGCGCGTCCAATGCGTGGACCGCTGGCAGAAAACGGGGAAAAACTGCCAGTCACGAGACCCTTTTGCGCGCCATCGCGGCGCGCCATTCAGACCCCCCCCCCCCGACGTGCGCATGCTGCGGCGCTCGCTTGGCCTGCCGCCCGCTTGCCGCACACAAAAACAATCCCACTGGCGATCTTGCGATGATGAATAAAGCCATAGCCATCGAAGACCAGCTAAACTACAATGAGCCCCCCGACTGGTTTTTTTCCGTAGGCATCATCTGGGAGCCGTTTATCAAAGCCGGTCCCTTGGATCCCTGCAAACACGCCGTCACCAGGGCCGTAGGCGCGGTATACCGAAGCGCTGTGCGCGCCCCTGAAGATCGAAGACTACGTACCGCAGCCGGTGGAGTTTATCAGTCCGCCCAAGTGGCACCTGGCCCACACCACCTGGTTTTTTGAGGAGTTTGTCCTGGTAAAGTACCTACCCAGCTACCAGCGTTTTCACCCCGACTTCAGCTACCTCTTCAATAGCTACTACAACCACGTACGGGCACGCTCATAGCTGCCGTGCCACCCTACGGACCTTGAGGCGGCAATGCAGCGGTCAGCGCTGGTACCGTGACGTCATGCGGGGGAAGGTGGGGGGCATGCCCCGAGCGCACCTCTTGGCCGCCTGGAGCGACGTGTACCATCTGCTCGCACCCCTCCTGCTGCTCGCCCGGTTCATGGGCCGATGTGGAGCACAACATGGATCGCCTGCCCCTGAGCTGCCCCCTTCGTGGCGGCAGCGCCGCCCCCGCCGCCTGCCGCGGCGCCGCTCGCGACGCTGGCGCCGCTCGCGACGCTGGCGCCGCCCGCGCTGCCCGCGGCGCTCCTGCACCCGGCGAGCGACGCCGCCCGGCTCGGGGCGAGCGACGCGGCGCGGCTGGGGCCGAGGCGCGGCGTGTGCAGCGCGGACGACGTCTGGTCGCCAGTCGAGCCGCGCGGTGTGCGGGCAGCTGAGCCAGGCAAGGTGGGGCGCTTGGAGGACGCCAGCGCCGCTGGCAGCGGCGGACGCGCGTCGCCTCCCGCATGCGGCGGCATCTTGGGTAGTATCACCAGTCCGTCGCTTGTGGGTTTTCTTACGCTCGCCGTCATTCCTCAAAGCCCACGGTTTCGCCGCCCACAAGCCGCGGCACGCCGAACAGCGCCGGGTAGGCCCGCGAAATATCAGTGCACGTGCAAACATAGCATATAAAATAACTATATAAATATATATTGTCTATATGTTGACGATATAGTCTCGACATGGGCGTTGGGGCGTCTGGCGCCAGGCGAAAGCCGTAAAACTCATGCTGGCGGACAGGTCCAGTGCTTCGACCTGATGCCACCAGCCGACCGGCAAAAAGACCTGCCCGGAAAGTGAATTTTGTCGACGGGGTTGGCACGCACGCGCAGTGGTGTGCTGTTACGCCCGCCTGCAGGCCAAGGCCATGCGTTACGCATACGTGACCATCGAGCGTGCCGCTGACCGCGGTACAGTTCGCTCCTTGGCTGGTGTTGAAGGCAGTGAGCAGCTGTGCTGTTGCAATGTGTGTCAGCCTTGAAGGTTCTGTACATCGTCTAGTTGAGCAGCACCCAGGCGTTGTGGGTGGGTGAGCTTCCCGGACTACGCCCCTATACAGCAGGTGAGACTTTCCGCAAGAATTGCAGCATCTTGAAGTACGCCGGGGAGCGGCACCTCGCTTTCATGCGCGACGGGATGCCATTCCGGCCCCCCGAAAAATCCGGTTGATCTCGGCTTGATAGAGATCCTTACAACGCACCACACTCCTAATTGCGATAACGCTTCCCGAACGCAAGCCCGGTACCTGCGTCTACAGAATAGCAGGTGAAGGAAAGAGCTGCTGCTCCTTCGGGAGTTGGGGAGGCAGACAGCCGGGTGGCCACCGCGGGGGCACAGGAACGCTCAGCATACATATATATTACTGAACAGGCACGTATTTGACCCTGTACGACAGCGCCCTGCCAGGTTGGGTGAGGGCAGACAGCTGGATACAACAATAAAGTTTCCCATCTACCCCAAAATACTTTATGCTATAATACAGGCTAAATGGTCGTTTCAACAGGCGGCTTCTGGCTCCATACTGGCAGCATTGATCAGAGCATACCATTTGATCAGAGGCACTTGTCCGCACCTCTCAATGGACGCCGCCGCACCATCCTCGGGTGCACCGACATGCCGATGTGCGGGAAGGTGAAGGTGACGACCTGCCCCGCATAGCTCGGATCGGTCAGGATTTCCTGATAGCCCGTCATCGGAGGCGTATTGAAACAAATCTCGCCTACCGCGGCGCCGCTCGCGCCGGCAAGAGGGCAAGAGGCGGGCGGCACGCACGACGGCATGCCATCCGGTCGGCGCTAGCATCTCGTCGATCGTCCCCGACACTGCGAGCGTGCGCGACGTCGTCGACGGACAGCTTGTCATCTTCCTCAATCAGGACTGGGCAAACATCCCCGCCGGCTCGCTCGTCTCGCTCTCGCTTGCCGACATGTCGGCCGACCGGCAGGTCGACGTCATCGCCGCTGCCGACGTAGGCGCCGTAGCGCGGCTGCCGTCACGGAGCCTCTGGGGATCGGGCGTAGTGCAGGGCCTGATCGGCTCAGGCCGCACGGCGGTGGCAGAGGCCATTGTCGGCCTGACCAAGAAGAGCGCTGGTACGGTGACGGTCAATGGCGCTGTTTCCCAGTTGTTTCCGATGCGGCGGGCCTGGCCTACATGACCACCCCAACAAAAACCGCGCGCGCACGACTTCTTTATGGGCTCGGTACTGCCCGGGGCGCCAGCCCTGACCGCCTACCGGTTCACCGTACTGGTTTCTTCATATATCGCAACCGACTTGCTGGCTTTTCTAGCTACATCTGCAAAATGCGGACATCGCTTTCCTTCCGCATAAAAATTGTTTTGCCGCAATTTTCCCGGTCCCCACCAAAATCTGGCTTTCGGCGTCGGTGCGGCTTTGTTCCACGTGGAACATCTCTGCCATGGCTGCGGCAGCAAAGCCAGTTCCTTAACCGCGTTTCGCCCTTTTGGCAGCAGCCAACGCAACACACGCATCACGCACGCAAGAGGGCGCTCACACAACACGCAAACATCTTCGGCACACACACAGTGACGCACACACACGACACTCGCGTACACAAACACACACACACACACACGCGCGCGCCCGTACACCCCCCCCACCTGGTGTGCCTCCTCAATGTCTGGTGCCTCCTCAGGGCGGCTGACTCCAGGAAGGACCCGCGCGCCTCTGGTGACATCGCGGCCGTCGCGCCAAAAAACCGCTCCAGGAAGGAGCCAGGGGCTGAGAGTGTGGGTTTAG
>NNCB01000547.1:0-16457 GCA_002317545.1 Scenedesmus quadricauda | reverse complement strand
CAGGGGTTGGGGCGGGGCTGAGATGCGGCGGAAGCCGCAGGAGTAGTGACATGGCAGCACGGCGTGCTGGTTAATTACAGAAGGCTTGGCTGGCTGGTAGCAGCAGAGCAGCAGCAGCAGGGCGGCGCCGGCGGCCGCAGCAGCAGGAGCAGCAGCAACAGCAGCAGGATCAGCAGCTTGAGCACCAGTGGTTCGAGCAGCAGCCGCAGCAGCCGCAGCTTGCAGGCACATCCGGGTCAGTGTACATCCAGCGTGCGCAGCTCGCCGCCAGCCAGCCGGCAAGCATCGGCGCACAATAGAGGTCTGCAGCGTCTCGCTACCGCCCGTCGACCCCCGCCCCGCCCGTCGTGCCCCGCACGGGCCGCCACCCCGGGCCGTCCAGGATGGCGCTCAGCGCTCTTCAACGAGGAGGATCTCGACCTCAACGTGCGACGCAGGAAACCAACAACTTCACCGCCGCCGTGCGGAGCTACACCTCCTGGGGGTACTTTGATTTCCGCGGCAAGGAGGAGCCCATCGAGCAGGGCTACCAGACGGTACCCGTAGCGCATGAGCGGAGGGAATTGAAACTTCAAGGCCGACGACGCATGATAACCCGGTATTCTCAAAATTTGATGTGATCCATTATTGTGTACCTAATATAGCTTCCGGTGTAGCAAGAACGGCTTCCAAGGCGATCAGTAATGTCTTGATGCCTATGTGATGGATATCCCGCTGTGTGGCTGGTGCGACGCTGCTCCTGCCTCTTACGATCTATCTGCATTCATGTCGCGAGCGGGTATGCGGCAACATCGTGCACACTTCCGGTGATGCTCGGCATCTCGCTTTTCCTGCCGTCTTTGTGCAATCCTTCACAATTGGATCATTTTGCCAAGCCAGCCACCCGTGATTCTGTTGCGGCTTGCTCAGCCAGACCGTGACCTCGATGATCTGGCGAAACGCTGCGCCAGATCGTGATGCGCTATAACAGCGAAGGGCCGGCCGCGGCCGCCGCCTTTCGCGCCTCGCTGATCGTCGGCGGACAGATCAAGGGTTCCGAACCGCGGCTGTTCCTGATCGATCCCGCGGGCATTTTCGAACTCGCGGCCCGCGAGCGGATAGGCCTTGTTGCTGGATGCGGCACACCAGGTGGCGGGCCGACAGTGCTTGACGACCTCGCGGTTGTTCTGGGGCTGCGCAGCGGGACGCTCCTTGCCGGTCGGGCGCTCCAGGGCGAAGCGGACAATGCGGCCATCGCGCGCCTGCCTGGATGGACGGGGGGTTCGGGCGGGGGTGCGTGAGGCCGGGGAACGGCACAGCGCAACTGGTCACAACAGTCTGCGTCTGCCAACGCCGCAACGCCGGCAGCCCTGCCGCTGTCCACGCCCAGCATACTGGGCACATACCAGCCGGCCAGCAACGAATTCGCTGGTGCTAACGCAGCGGCCGGCTCGAGGCTGCGGCCGCTGCCCCCAGCCCCTCCACGGCGCCGCCGCAGGCCGCACCTTGACGATGCGCGCGCGCGCGGTCTCGGTGAAGCGCAGCGCGGTCACCCGCAGCTTGGGCACCTCGTGCAGGCGCACGTCGTCCGTCACGGTGCCCACCAGCACCGCCACCTTGTCCTCCTGGAGGGCATGGCGGACTGCGGAGGCGACCGTGAGGGTCCGAACGAGTGCGGCTGAACGCACCGCGATCGTTCGTTGGGTGCTCTCAGGGAGCAGCCGCGACGGGTCGTTGACCGGCCAGCCATGCGGCCTGCTGCTGCCACCGTGACTGGGACGTGGGCCCGGACGCGCCAGCCCCGCCGGTGCCGATACCAGGCTGCAGTCCTTGCTCGGTGCGCGGCGTAGGCCAACTGGTCGAGCCAGGCATCGCAGTGCCTTGGCTCCGCAGCCGCGGCTCCTCTGACGGTCTGGCCGCCCCTGCTCAATGGTCCCTTGCCTCCATGGTGATTGCTGCACTCTTCGCTCCGTACCAGAAGCTGCAGCTCATCAGCCCGGCTTTCCGTGACAGGCCTCACCAAGGAGCTTCAGGCGCTCTTCGAATACCGTATCCACGATGCCCCTGCCCCACCTTGCCGGCCATGAACTTGGCGAGCTTGGAGAGGGACAGCGGCGGCCGGTTGATCTTGCTCATGAACAGCCGCTTGAGCACCACCGCGTTGAAGTTGCTCTCCGTGCGGCGCTCCAGGAAGCGGTACAGCTGCAGCGCGCGGGCGGGCGGATGGGCGCGCAAGCAGGCGCGCGTCGTTTGCATTTTGGCCACAGTCGGGCTCGCGAACTTATGATCTGATACAGACGGTGGGCTGTTGCAGGTGACAGAACGATCCACCTCAAAGAGATATAACATTGAACCCCGACCCGAGAATTGAGCAATCACGTCTACGCAGTCCAAGCTTGCGCAGCCATTACATGGTCCGCCATGCGCCGCTCCCATCCGTCCCACGCTGCCCACCGCCGCGCGCACCTTCACCAGCAGCTTCAGGTACGCATTGTCGCTCTTTGGATCGGTGCGGTGCTTCTTGGTCTTGCGGCAGCCAGCGACCAGGTCGATCCCCTGCAAACGGCGGCAGCGGCGATCGGACGCAGCAGCAGCAGCGCCGCCGCAACACGCTCGTCAGCGCACGACGTGCAGCCAGCCACAAAACGACCACTGCGTATCTCAGAATTAAGATACCCCCGTCCTCCGAGCCGGAGAACGTAAGATCATCAGCATATCGGGTATATGTGACTGAGTGCTGAGCGACTCGCTCCTGCAACATTTTATCAAATTCATACATCAAAACGTTGCTTAGAATGGGCGAGGAGGGAGCCACTGCACTGATCCGCATGGGGCGGACCGCGGGCAAGGTGATGATCGGGGTCATTTTGATGCTGCTGCTGAGCTCCTGATAGAGTCGAAGTGCAGCTGAGAGAGCGCGAGAGTGAGCGGCATCGCGCACCTTGTGCGCAGCTTGCGTCGGTCCCGAGCTGCCGCTGTGGAGTCGACAAATGACAAGTGGTCGACGCCCATCAGCACGCTACCATGTACCGCTGATGTGGCAGTTAGGCCTCGTGCATACCCTGGGTACACGCTTTGACATAACGCCGGATGCTGCTACCCGGGTGTTGCTGGATATGACCGAAAACTGGTATGATGTTCCAGCTCGGTCATGTAATATGTTTGCCATTCTCTTCCTAATATAACTATGGCAAGGTCAGCCCTGCGACTTCCACGCCTGGTTTCTACCTGCTGATGCCTGTATTTGCGTCTTTCCTGATCTCTCAATCCACTGCTCATCCATCACTGCAACATACTCCTGAGGTACCGGGCAGTGCTGCGCTGCTACATTGCACGCAATGCGCTTTGGCGCAGTGATGTGCCACACATTCCAGCCGTCATCACTAAAAAAGCTGTCGACAACGTTACCTAAACCCGACGGGATAATCTTCAAATGCCGCCAGAATGATTTTTAGTCGAATCCTGGCTTCGTGAAGCCCCACAATGTGGGAATTAAACGACAGTCTGTTCTCGTGAAGTATCCACCAGCTGCTGCATTAATGTTAAAGATTACAGTGATTTCGCACGTCTAGGCCATTTCTTTTTGGCAACTGTTGTCACGCCTGTTCATTGCTGTGCTGGGAACTGATACCTTGGAGCATGCTCGTTGGTGCAAAGAGCCGTATCACACTAGCACTTTGTCACGGTAATATGGAGTTATGGAGCAGGGCACAGTTACAGGCTGTCATCGAAAATCTTTCGGATTGGGGAAGCAAACACCGAAAGAAGATTTTTGAAGAGTAGTTCGTAGGTCGTACAAACGAGATCAACGATGGGGGATGTCAGATGACACTGCTGGAGACCGTAGCCTGGGTGAAGCCGCCGGAACCGATTCGAGGTCTCGACCATCTGGGGGTCCAGGCGCCCTGCATCGCGCTCTACGGTCAGCTCCTTCCAGGCATCACGAACGTCACTGACCGTGCGCGGTACTACTCGTTCTATTCATGGTTGCTATGGTCCTTTGAGCGCAGATACACAAATCACGCCATCGACGAGTTTCGGCGCGTCCTGCGTCGTGCCGAATGCCTGTTCGCGCTCATAGCGATACGCCACTCCCGGGTAGTTGGCGATAGCGACGATGGGCTTGTTCATAGCGTGATAAACATCATATAAAACGTTTTCGCAGCAGCGGGCTGCCGAGCCGTGCTCGGCACCCCAGACCATGCAGGCTGCCAAGGCCGCGCTGCTGAACTATGTCGAGCCGAGGGCCTCGCCAAGCTGACCATAACTATTTTGGCCGTGACATGCGTGGGCTGCCTGGCCTATACCTGGGGCTATGCTGAGGTGCGCCACACCAGAGTTCTGCGATGACGCTGAAGCGTTTCCTGCCCTATCTGTGGCCCGCGGGGCATCGGGGACACAAGGTTCGCATCATCGGGGGCCGGGCTGATCGTGCTCGCGTCAAGTGCTGCTGTGACGAGCACACCTTGGGATCCTTGGACATGCAGTCACCGGCATCGATGTCGTACCCGGCGCCTACACACAAGTAATCGGCACCGTCGCCGACCGTTCATTGATCGATCGGACCATGGCCGAGCAGGGCATTGAAGCGATCATCCACAGCGGCGCGCTGCACAAACCCGATATCGTCCGTTACCCGCGGCAAGCATTCATGGACGTCGTCAATGGACGGAACGCATGTGCAGCGGATGCGGCGGGCAACGACGTTTCGCTGGCACCGGCGATGAATTCGTGCAGCGTCGCAGCTTCGCTGTTGCCGGTCCAATATTGATATTTCCCCGCGGCGGGCGGGTTCACGACCCCCGCGATATGGCCCGACCCGGCGAGCAGGAAGGTCTTGGGTCCCGACAGGTGATCCATCAACCGCCACACGCTGGCCAGCGGCGCGATATGATCCTCGCGCCCCGCCTGGATATAGGCAGGGGTTTGGATTTTCCGAAGGTCGATCGGCGTGTCCAGCGCAGCCAGACTGTTCAATGACCTGCGCTTTCCGCCGTACAAGCAGGACGTTCTGAGCAGCAGGCAGGCGACCAAGCAGGCAGAGCAGTAGCAGCAGCAGCGTCCCATTCGTTTGTTATCAAACAGGAAATCATGCCATCAGATCTGTTGCTGGTGTTTTGCATGGTGACTCTTGCTGGTGTGTCGCAGCTCTTGGTCTGGCCGTTTTCTGATTTTTGTCGCTATTGTTGACTCTGTTCTGTTCAACCCTTGCTGGGGCGTCCTTTGAACTCCTCATGCAGTTGGGTCTTGCGTGGGTTGTCTGGTTTCCTGCTCAACCATACATTATTATACCGGCTAGCTGTCATCACGGTACCACTGCATATGGAACATGCCGATGTGGCTGGGCCCAAATGTGTGCCTGGTACAAGTTGTTGCATATCCTTTTAGCCGCTGAAGGCGAGTGTGATCTCAGCTTTTCCATGATCGTAAGAGCCTTACCTTCTTCGTCACCAGCATTTCCCAGGCAGCTGTCAAGAGGTAGGTTCAGATATTTGCACTATGAGAAGACTAATGCCGTACGCGCCCCGTCATACAAGCGCCGCAATAGGCATCAGATGTCGCGCCTGAGGTAAATTCATGAGTTTTCGAGCAGGGCGTTTTCGATTGATGCGGCAAGTTGCGGGATTTGCGCTTCCTCGATCCACCAGCCGCACGGGATCGCCAGCATTTCGCGTGCCAGCAGATCCTTCCCGCGCCCTCGCAGCCCGTCGTGTCGCCTGAAACCGTGGCGTTCAGTGGCAATCGGCAACCGCGCCCGCAATCTCGATCCGATCTCAAGGCTCGACGCGTCGGCCTCCATCTCCGCCCCGAACTGCGCCCGCAGCAGCGCCGCGCACAGCGCCATCTCCGCCGCGAGCGCGCCCTGCGTGTCGCCGGCCGCGAGCGCCGCCGCGCGCGCGCCCTCGGCCGCGGCGGCGGCGGGCGGCTCGCCGGCGGCCTGCAGGATGACCGCGATCACCGCGTCCGCGACCATGTCAGCCACGGCGCCGCCCTGCCATTCCAGGCGTGGCGTCAAATCCCAGCGACGCCGGCGCAAGGTTATCCACGAAACCGACCTTTATCAGCTGATCCAATATACGCCGACGACCAAAGAGGTGTTCGCCGTCCCGCTGCTGATCTTCCCGCCGTGGATCAACCGCTTCTATATCCTGCGCTCAATCCCGCGAGGCCCCGCATCTGCTTGCGCTGCTCCTCGTTGCTCGGCGACCCGCCGTCGATGCGCCGCCGCGGCTGGGTGCCGTCTTGACGGGCAGGTGGCCTTGCGCCCTCCACGCCCTCAAACATGACCTCCAGGGCCAGGCGCAGCGCACTGAAAGGCTTGGAAATGGAATGGCCGTGTTTGTTGAGGGCAGACATTCGTCAGTCGAAGATCGATGCGGCTTGGATTTCCTGCCCTTGCGCGGCCCCGCGCCGAATAACAATCATCACTTATCGGCAAGGCGCCCGAAACGGATAAGCTGCGTCGCTGCTCCAATAATCGAACGCCAATGCTGCTGCTCCGAATAGCGCGCCGCCGCTGCCCCCTCCCACGCCTCACACAGCCGCAGCGCACCGCCCTGCCGACCTCACGCACCCGGCCGCCCGGCCCACCTGCTTGTCAGACGCGGCCCGATGTTGAGCGATGCGAACGCCGGCAGGTCCTCAGGGTGCATCACCAGTCCCGCCGCCCCTTCGCTGACCAGCACGCCGATGTTCGCTTCAGCCGCATTAAGGCGCGCACTCGACAGTCGCCAAACCCGTGTGCCAGCCCGCCGCGACGCCGCACGCGATCGCTCGGACTGCACGACCTTCGGCGGCGCAGCTGCCGCGGCGCGCCGCTCGCCGCGGAGGCGCGCTCCAGCGCTGACCAGTCGCAAAATCTATCAGACCTTCCGGGACGAGGGCGCGTCACGGCTGAAGCGCGGCGTCGAAGCCGATGTCGTCGTCGCCGCGGGGCGCTGAAGGAGATGGCGTCGACCGAATCCGCAGGGGCACCTGGGGCGGCGGGGGTCGGATGGGGCGGTGAGGGCGATGGCCGGGGGTGGATGGCGGTCAAGAGGGCTGCTGGCTGGTGTGCGACGCGGCCCAAGCCCGTGGTGGGGCAGTCAGCGTGCACGTGGCGCAGGCTACTTGGAAAGGTGCTGGTGCAGGGGACGTTGTTGGGCGTCAGACAGGTGGCAGGAGGGCGGGTCATGGTGCGCACCCTGACCCCGGCCTTGGTGAGCACTGTGGTTGGGTTGCTGAGGATGTCACGCGCAGGGTGCCCTGGGCAGTTGGGTGGATGTAGGGGGGATACGCTGAGAGTAGCCAAGGCATGTAGGCAAATTGGAGGCAAACGCCGTCTCACTCACTCACTTACTCACTCACTCTCATACACACACACGCACGCGCACACGCACACGCTCAGGCACACTTACACTCACGCTCACACGCACAAACATGCGCACACGCACGCCCTCGCGCACGTGCGCACACACACACACACACACACACACACACACACGCCAAGCACACACACACAAACAAACACGCGCACACGCACACAGCCACCCACCTGCACTGCAAAGTCGTCAGATGATGACGGCGTTCCTCTCGTTCTCCAATATGTCCGCGAACAGGTCGCGGCTGACACGATCTGCACGCTTCGGCATGGGGATCGCGTCTTTACAAGAGGGGCTCGTTCTGTCTCAAACTGGCCGGCAGCCTTCAGCATCCTTCACGTGCTTGAAGGGAAGGGGTTGCCGTACTGGAGGTCAGGCCCAGGGTTGGGGTTGCAATGGGGAGGTGAGCAAATACGGTATAAAAGATCGCCGTAAAGCCTAGTATAGACAACAATCCTACGATATGCTCCGACAGCTTACCGGTAATGATCTTGTACAATTCATCCACACCGATAGCGCTGCGGGCCCTGTCCTTGACCCAGATGCGCTGGCGTTCAGATGCTGTTCGTCGCGGAACTGGATCGGCGCAATGACCAGCTGGCCCTTCTTTTCGATGTAGGTCTGGTACGGGCCAGGGCCTTGCTGTCGATGCCTAACGACGGCGGACAAAAGTCTTCGAGCGGGCTATGCCTGAGAGGTTCGCTCGAACGAGGAGCAGTTCCTCGAGCGAGAACCTGTTCGCGCGCGTTAACTGTTCGCGGCGGTTCAGGGTGATGCGCAGTTGGTGCGGAGCACTTCGAGGATGATCGGGCGGAACTCCTCACCTCCCTTGAAAAGTGTCAGTACCGCCGGTGCGATACTCAGCGATAGTTTGTATCGTCAGGCCTCGGCTTTAAGAAAATATTTCAGCGTGCCAGGGCGTGCGCCTTCAACCCCCAAACTCAACACACCGTGAAGCTTTGTAGATGGGAAATGCTGCAGAGCCTTGTTGCGGCTCCAGTGCTCGTCAAGCATCAGCAGGAGCTCCTGGGGAAGAAACGAGGGCGGCAAGTCAGGCGACAGGAAGCGGGGTTCGGGGGCACGTCCAGCTTGAGGGCAGCAGGGCTACCGGCAGGCTCCTTGCCCGCGACCACCCGCACCATCTCCAGGCACTTGTTGGAATAGCCCCACTCGTTGTCGTACCAGCTGACCAGCTTGACGAAGGTGGGGTCCAGCGCGATGCCGGCATCGGCGTCGAACACCGAGGTGCAGGTCTCGCCGATGAAGTCGGTGGCCACCACCTTGTCCTCGGTGTAGCCCAGCCTGCCCTCGCGCGCCAAGTGGCGCGACACAGCATGGTCGATCTCCACGATCACGCGGGGTTGCGTTGGGGTGGCATGTGGGTGGCGCAAGCTCGTGCGCCAGCACATAGGCGTGGCGATAGACGTGGGGTGTCCTGACGGCACGATATGAGGAGCGTTAGCAAGCCTTGGACAGAAGGAAGCATGGGCCAAGCTGCAGCGCTTTGAGTGCACGAGTCAGGCACCCGCCTGACAGGCCTGAGGAAGGGGCAGGCCAGGAAGGCAGCGCGGGCCGCCCTGCACAGTGAGCATGCTGTATTGTGCCCGGGTGGTGCCTCGAGGAGCACGGCCGGCAGGCGGGGTCTCACGAATGTCGGGCCGCAGGTGCGGCGTGTCGGCGCCAGGCAGGTGGCGGTCTGCCACGCGCGAGTAGTCGCCCGTGTAGAGGGTGCGCACGCCGCCGATGTCGACGGTGAACATGGCGGCGCCCAGCACGTGGCCGGCGCGGTGGGCGGTGACCTGCGTGTACGCAGGTGGGCACGTGCTGGGCAAAGGGGCTGTATGTGGGGCAGGTCGGGTGTGGGACTGCGGCCAGTGGATGCCACGCGGACGGGCTGGTTCAACAGGTGTGCTGGCACATGGCGTCCGCCCTTCGGCGGCGTGCGCAAGGAACACGGCTGTGGGCGCGTGCACGGCCTGTTTTCGGGTAGCCACGCAAAAACCTGTACTGCCAAGCCACCGATATAATTTTCACGCGTCGCGATTTGAATGCCGTCGGTCGCAATACGCATAAGCCAGATTGACTATGCCCGTCACCACGATAGCGTGCAGATGAAAATATCGTCCAACAGATATACACACACTCTGTTGCACGCACAACGATGTGCCAGGACCCACCTGTATGCCATCGATGTCAATTGTCTGGTCAAAATCCAGCACCTCGGCCCTGGCCATGGCCGCGTCCAGATCAGCCTCAGAGTACAGCGCCTCGTCAGCGCTGCCAGCAGACACCCGCACAAAGTCCTGGGGGGCGGATGCGCACGGGCAACGCAAGGCATCATGTGGCATGCCGAGAAGGCAGATGCTTGCAGTGCTGAGTGGGGACGTGTGGCGGCTCACGATGGGCTGCGCGGCACGAGCGAGCTCGGCTAGCTGGCTGGGGGAAGCGCACCTTGACAGTGTGTAAAGTTCGAGCCTTGGTGGGGTGCGCCTTGATGAGTCGGCCCTGGTGAGCACTATGGTCAGCGTGGTAAATAACTATGACCTGGACGTGGCACATGTAGGATGCGAGTGGCGCAAGGCGCACGCGGCTTGATGATTGTCAAGCGTTCCAAAGACGCCAAGGCAAAAATGCAAATACCGCGGTACGCCGAAAGCGCTACTGGGCTCGCGCGGTCTTGCGGGTAGCGATGCTACCCGCTGCACCCGCCCAAGCCCCGCCCTTCGTCCGCAGTGGGCGTAGGGTGGCTCGAAAGCGGCGGCTGATACTCGGGGATGTGTCTGAGTGGCTGTCTTTTGCGTCTGAAGTGGGGGATTTTTTGTCACCTTGAAGTCGGTCTTCTCTATCAGGTATGGCACCGCGGCGCAGTGGTCGAGGTGGAAGTGTGTGTCGGTCGACCTCGATCTGACCAGCTCCAGCTCATCCGGATATGGCAGCGACCCCAGGCCAGATACCCTGGGGTATGACGCGGAGCCAGCCCGCCTATCCGATGTCTTGCGAAGCGAAGGAAGGATGTGGTGTGGTTGGTGTGAGCGTGGCAGGATATCGATGGGATGCGGTGGTTGTTGGTGTGAGGCGTCGGCATCGACCGGTGCGTTCGTCGTCGAGCATCGCGACCGATCCGCAAGCGGCGAGCCTGACATTATACGGTGGCGAGAATTATGCTGGATGCCGGCGCGGTCACGCTGACCCCTTGCATTGGGGGCTGTTTGGCTGCCAGTGGGGGGTGTGGTGTGTGCCGCACTGCAGCTGCTAACAAACGCGCAGGATTGCCAGCTGTGCGGCTGGTTTCACAAAGCTGCTGCGATGTTTGCTGCGCTTATTGGTGACTGCCTCCGAAGCACTGCTTTGGGAGGAGACCGCCCCAGTCAAACTACCCACCATACACGGTCCCCGACCCGGATTACGGGCCCAGGTTAGAACGTCAAGCACGACAGGGTGGTATTTCAAGGATGGCTCCACTGCAGCTAGCGCCACAGCTTCACAGCCTCCCACCTATCCTACACAGACGAACTCAACGTTCAGTGTAAAGCGCTCGATCTACGTAATGCGCTCAGCGGCGTGATCTTGCCGTCTGCACCCCCCTCCGCCGACAGCGACGCCGCGGCCTCCAGGACGTCCAACTCTTCCGACGCCTATGCGGTCGCACTCGCTATATCAGCCCTAAAGCCCGCATACTCCCCATTCAAAGAGCCATAGCCTGTTTTCCTGTCCAAAACAGTAGCTAAAACATTACCCAAATGATCGCTTAATTCATAATACTTCGTGCCTAAATCTCTCTTATATCTAAACGTATCTACCAGGTAATGGCTTGAAAGTAAAGGTACTTTAGCTATTTGTATTCCGTTCGGAGTGATTTCCTCGCTGCCTACAGTACATGCACCCAGTCACACTGTGCTTTGCTGGTAACCCGCTGTCTGTTGCATGCAAGATTAGTTGATGCAGCGTTCCTTTTCTCCGTAGATATACTTTCTGCGGGCCGAAAAGTTTAGCGGGGGTACTTTGCAAACCACCCGTTGCAACTGGCGGGAGCGGGGCACTAAAAACCATCAGTTACAAACTGGCGGTAACGTGTTAATCAGTTATTGATGAGGGTGCAGATCCTCGCGCCATTCGGTGCGGAACAGCCGCTGCGCCCAAATGGCGTGCGGGCATGTTCGCGCTGGCGTTGACGCTATCCATCATGCTGGCCCGCGTCATTCGCCGCCAGTCGCCGCATCCGACGCATCGGCGGCCGCATGAGTCCGCGATCGGTGGCCGAGTGGCAGCAGACGCATGATGCGGAGCCGAGCCACGGGGCGTCGACAGTTGTCGCGCCACGCGAAGTGGCATTGGCCGCTGCAAGCTGGCTGCCAACACCGCCGCCGGCCTTCCGGCCAGCAATGAGCCTGGCTGGCTTTCGCGCGTCCATCGCGCCAGCCTTCCGCCGGAGCTCACCATGGGCCCGCCAGAGAACGGCACGTCGCGCAGATGTGGGCGTGGTGGGACGCAAAAGGCAGGAAGGCGCCCGCCCGCGCGACGCCGGCGTTCAAGTGCCTGGCAGAAGCATTCGAGGGGGCGCCCCGTAGCAAGAGGCTACGGTGGCCTTTGCAAACGAACAGGCGAAAGCTTGCGCACGGCACGGCGAGCCGTTGACCTCCATGCCTCTACCGAGGCCGACACGGCACCCTGCCAATCGACAAGTGGCACAGTTGCTGAGGCACGTATCGCGCCGCCTGCTGGGCCCCAGCTGCGCCCATGGTATTACATCATACCTGCCCCGCCGCGCCGCACCACGCAGCCAATATGGGGAGGATGGGATCATTGAGACGATATTCAGCTGGATCAAAGAGTACGAGGAAGGACTGCGTCGATTATGGCGCCGACGGATCCCATCGAGGCACCGGGCCCTGGCACACGTGCTGGACGTGATCGCGGCCGGTCGCGGCCGATAAGGTTCGGGGCGCCATGTTCCTGCAAATGAACCGTGGCAAACGGTGCCTGACGTTGAAGCCGGGCAGCCCGCAAGGCCGCGACATCGTGCGCCGCCTGGTTGCGAACGCCGATCCTTGTGCGATGCACAATCGGTGCCGCACCGATAGCGCGCTGACCATATCGCAGGGGCCTGCTGATGGACGGAGCCGGAAATCGGAATAGTCCACCAGATTACGCGCCGCCGATGACGTCAAGGCTCCGTTGCCGAGCGGGACACGCAGGTGCGATCCAGCAGTTTGCCGTGCATCCCCACAATACTGCAGCACGAAGCGGGCCAGCCATGCGGTATTAGTGCCGCCTACGGCAATGTTGACCGATTTATCTTTGCCGGCGCCCAGTACTTAATATTCGGTCACGCTGTGGTAGGCCAGCAATGTGTCCTCAGGCATCGCCTCTACCATCCACGTCAACACCACTCACTGAAATACAGATGGTAGACAAATTTAGCAGACACAATTAAATCTTCTATTTCTCACTCAATACGGCAAACCGGCAGAAGCAATAACATTATCCGGAAGATTTTCAAGAAATACAAAACCTTTTAAATTAGGTCTCACTGTTGATAGTAAAACATCACCATTTTTGACTTCCGTCTGGCTCGGCTGGCGAGGCTTCAGCTCCCTTCCGTTGTAATTGAGTAAAACAGTACCCATGCCCTGTTTCCAAAATGCTGTCTTTGGTTCTTTGCTGGTGCTGAGTGCCAGTTGCGCTTCATGGGTCCGCCCTCTACACGGTCTTGGTGCATGGCTGCCGCGGCGACACTCTGAGGTGTCAGCGAGTTGATCAGACTCGCCATACTCAGGGCACGGCTCTTGTGAAGTATCTGGGATGGTGCGACAAGCCCTGAAAAACTCCGCACTGATTGCCTGGCCGGCGCTGACTGGGTAGGGCATAGCCAGTCACGTGGGCGACCGCCGTTCAGCCAGGACCACCAATGACTGCCTCATCTGACCGCCACACCTGCACGGTGCCCACAACTGCAGGAACTTCCACCCAAACCAGGCCTACACGACTCTTGACACCGCAAGAGGTCTGGGCAGCGGTGAGTGCCACTTGACCACAACCAGCAGACGTGTAGGTGCCGCGTGGAGTTCGGCCCTGCCACGTTTTCCGGATGCCCGAGCCACAAACGCACGTTTGCCGCCCGCCCCGCCGTGGATCAAGCATGTTCGAACCCCGTTCGACGTCCCCTGTCGTCGACGCCCACGCAGTGCTCGCTCTTCGGCGCATCTGCGCCCGCTTCGAGCGGCTCATGCGCGCCTTTGGCTACTCGATAGTTGCATTCGACTGGCGGGGGTCAACGTGTTTCTCGTCCCGCAGCGAGCTGGGCGCGCCCCTGCCCAACATCTTTGCGAGTGTGACGCCGGACTACACGCACGTTGGTTGGCACGCGCTCCACCCTCCTTGCAGCAGATGGTCTGGGCGATGTCGACGCGGCCGCGGCGTGCTCAAGTTGACTTCATGCGCCACATGCGGCTGTCGGCTGAGCCACGACGACGTACCAGGCGGGCCGCGCATTGTCGAAGGAAGTCGCCATAACCGGCGTGCTCGGCCTGGACCGATCAACGGCGGCACCAGGGGGCTTCGCCGGCGCCAAATGTACGCCGGCGGCAAAGCCGAGTAGTAATCAAGGGGACTTCACGGTTCAAATCTGGTGTTGAGGACCAGCTGGGGCTGAGCCTCAACGTGATGTCGCTCAGTGGCCTGGCGTTGGCGACCGGACTGGTGGTGGACGACTCGATCGTGGTGCTGGAAAGCATCGCCAAGGTACACGTGATAACTCTATATACGTTACTCCTTTTGCAAACCAGGCATCCGCATTGTTCGCCGTTTCCGCATTGGCCACCGCTTCATCCGCAGCCGCTTTGGCTTTTAAAAGCGGTACTGTTATTGCATCCGCGTTATAGGCTTCCGGATCAGTAGAGGTACCGTTAGCGATAATGATCTGCTCGCTGGCCTGATAATGGCTAAGCTGATTGATCGCTTTTTGAAGGCCTCCTCGCCTGCTGGTTAACAATGAAGCGCAGGTAGGCCAGCAAGTCCTTGATTTCTTTTCGCTGATAGAAGGATAGCCCCCCCACATCGCGCGTACTTGATACCGAGCTTGCGTAGCGCTTCTTCATCAGCGCTGCAATGTGCGGCAGCTTTTGGCCCAGCCTCGAAAAATGCGATTACTACCCTGCCTGTTCCTGCTGTCGCTGAGCACGGTAGCAACAGCATCCATACCAACGGGCAAAAACCACGGACCATGGCTTGTAACCAGCATATCCAGTGTGGATGGCGTTCATGGCGGCGATGCTTCGGTGATATTGGCTCAGGGTGATGGGCATAATGACCTGGAGGCTCGCTGGAACGAAGGAAGCGCCTCGGCTCTGTGATGCAATGTGTCGATGTATATCGACAAGTGCGTGGGAGAGGAGAGCTTCGACCCATCCTATTCCGGGCCACAGATGAATGCTGCAGATGCGGTAAGACCGCTTTGATTCGTGAGACCCACAAGATGAGTGTGACAGTGTACTCAACCTTGCGTTCTGTGGATGCGTTACCAGGGGTTGACCCCTGCTTCTTCAAGCAGACGGTTCAAGGCGCGCCTCTTCTGCGAGCTTCACATGTAACTTTAAGATCGGTTCACTGCTGCCGCATGCGAAAGTGGTTCATGGTCGCGCGCCTGTTCAAATGGCGGAGCGCGTGTGTCATGTCATCTTCAGCGTCACCAGCGCTGGCATCGACGCTCGCTGATCGGGCGATGGCCTGCCACGTGGAAAGCGGTGATACGACATCGACATGCCGTATATACACCTTGTCGTCGCGGAGCGCGGCAGATCTGGCATTGCTCGCATCTGGCGACTCGATTCAGCGCATTCGAAGGCGCTCGCTAACAACAAAAAAAACAACAATAGTAGCTTCAAGTACCAGAGCCTCGCGGCATAAAATCGTGCAGGAGCTGAATCAAGCGCTTCTGCTGCCAGCCGTGCCTGCTGCAGCTGCCGCTGCCGCCGCCTCGGATCATCGCTTTTCTGGAAAGACTTCGACCCTCGACAGCGCTCCTCGGTCGACACAAAGCTGGTCATTTCCATCGCCGCCTTAAACGCCGCGCTCGAAGCTAGGCATAACGAGTTGCGTGACCGCGCCGACCTCATCAACCGGATGATCGGAAAGCTTCTCTACCTCTACATCCTCTGAAACTTTGACATCCCCAACCCACACACCCCGAGCAGGATGAAGCTGCTTACCCACAACATGCTTGCTTGCACCATCAAGGGCTTGCAGAACGGCTTTCCCCTGAAGATACAGGCCGAGGAGGTCGTGGAGCGGGAAGCTGACTTTGACCCCGGTGAGGAGGGAGTCCGTGGGCCTGGCCGCGCGGATCGCCGACATCAACACCAAGGCAGGACCGACCCGGGGCGCCTCGCACGCGGGCAAGGCGGTCAAGCGCATCGTGGTCAAGGGCAGCTTCCACGGCCGCACCGAGCGCCCGGCACTGTATTCCGATTCCACCCGCAAGGCCTACCTGCAGCACCTGGCCAGCCTCTCCTCGTTGCGATAGCTGCCTGTTGGCATTCAAGCCGCTGACTGGCGGTCGCCAGCTCCTGCGCGCCTCTCGCCGTTCGTCGTCAGCACCACGGTGACGCCGCGGTCGTTGGCTCTGCACATATTCCCAAAGCTGCTGCCTGAGCTCGATGTCGACACCGGCGGTGGGTTAGCATAGGGCTAAAGACGCCCCACCCCGCGCGGCTCCACCAGCATGATGCAGCACTCTTCCGGCGCCACCGGGCGATGCTCACACGCCCTGCTCCAGGCGCCGCGTACCTGCAGGCAGACAGCCACGCCTGCGCGGGCTCGTGCCACGCCACCGCTGCCTGCACCGCTCGTGCCGCCTGCATCACATCTTGGCGCCTGACCGCACCATCGTCGCCGCGACGCAGCTCATGCGCAGAAGGACCTGCCGACTCTGACCGAGATGAATCCACTGCGGGCACGATGACGGGGGATCAGGATCATGGCGTCACCGAGCCCCGCCCCCCTTTGAGGCGTGGGCCTGTGCTCGTTGCACCGTTTCGGTCGTAGGCCTTCAAGATGCTGACGTTGATGTAATGGACGGTCTGCGCCCCGCCGCCAGACGTTGGATTCGATGTGGTCGAG